>PVJX010003103.1:0-114582 GCA_004027295.1 Dolichotis patagonum
GGAAAAAAGAAAAGAACAACAACAAAAAAAACCTAAGAAATTATTACTTGACAAATTACATACTGACTTCTTGGAAATAGTTGTTCAAATTACAACGTTAAAACATGTAAAGTAGACATTCAAACAGTGAGACTGTTAACAGTTCTGCTCCATGATCTAACAAAAACAGCAATATGGTCATCCCCCACTCAAATATATATGCGATTCTATCAAAAGGGTAAAATTAAACACAACAAAACAGAGCAAAGCAGATCACAAGAAAGCAATGTAAGAGACAAAATTTCAAAACTAGACAATTGGAGATATTCACTCTATCATATTGACTCTTGTTTTCTTCCAGATAGTTAAATCCCATTTGTGCAGATGCGGTGGCTGTCCCTTTCTATCTCCCCTAGTTGTAGTGGCTCCTGTTTTATCTCATGTATCTTCCTGACTTGGGGACTGATCCTCACATCTAGTTTGTCCCTTTGGTCTCCCTCTTTCTCTAATCATTTTATTGTTGTCATTTTTGGGGCTAATATTATCTTGGGCAGGCCGAATTGTCTCTCTGCCATTTTGTGGGTCAACACCAGCTGTGGTGGCTTCTGTTACTGGGAACATTAAGTGAGACGCCGTTTTTGAGACGTTTGTTACTGAGGGTGAATCGCTTCCGTCACTGGAAACATCATTGTTGGCGTGCCTAAAAGAGGGTTAGAGCCCACATTAATGACTGGAGCTGTAAAATGAGCCTTTGTTTTTCCTGTTTAAGTTGAAGTTGTTGTTGCAAATAATGAATCTCAGTTTCTAAATCGAGAAGGGCAGAAGGGGGGCCAAGCGGCTTTTGGAGGCCAGGCGGGGGTTGACCCAGTGTTGCTAGTGCAGAGGCTAAAACAGTGGGAGGGGAATGATATTGAGCAGCCTCTTCTGCTAATTGCGACCAATCAACTTCCTGGAAATCAGAAAGCTCAGGATATATCGGCCGATATGGAGGAAGGAGTATGGCTGTGCCATTTTGAGTATCGGACAGGGCAGCCCCACGTTGGGCACCACTTGATCCGGCCCGCGGATCAGTCCGTGGGTCTCACCTGGAGGGGGAACAGGGATGGTGGGAAGGGCAAGAGGAAAGAGAGATGGAGACAAGTTGAGCAGTTCCAATCAAGTCTCGTTTACTGAGGAAGTGAACATGGTTTATATAGGGTGAGGGCAGGAAATTGTCGTCATCAGGCAAAGATGTTGTAGAGAGGCTGGATAGGTTGCAGTCATGTCCGGCCAGGCAGAGAGGATCATGGGCAATGTAGGCAGACGCACTAAATGCCCACAGGAGGGCGGGATGGGGCGGCAGCAGTGAGGCTATCACGCCGCTCCCTACAATCTGTTGTTCCTAAAATCCATTCTTTGATTTAGAGAACACGAACTCATACCAGACATCTAGTAGGTTGGGAGTTTCATTCCCCTATATCAAAATTATGTATTATTATATAGTAATACATAACCATTACTCAGGCAGACCATATATTACATTCAAGTCATATGCAACCATTTCAGAAAACCATTAAGGATTATATAGTAAAGGTAAAGATGTAGTTTTCCTAAAACTTAGAAATGTCTTCTAGAAATAGACATTCTAGACAAATTTTTGAATGCATGCACAGAATAACATAAATGTTTATAGTACTTTTTATAGCATAATACAAATTTTAAAATACACTAGAAATAACTATGGACAAGGAAATAAATAAGTGGTTGTATATTCATTTACATTGAATACTATTCAGTGAGAAACAAATAAATGTATACATATTAATATAAACTTTAGAAGCAGAATTTTAAGAGAAAAATGCAGATTGCTAAATGTTATATATAGGGAGAGACAGGAGAGAGAGAGAGAGAGAGAGAGAGAGAGAGAGAGAGAGAGAGAGAGAGGGAAATTCTTTGTATAGAAATTCCAGATATACCCAAATATAAACTCCTTTTAGGATACACTAATTTTTTTTAGTTTTATGTGAAACTCAAGATCTTGATAGCTATTAAAGTACATGTAGGAGCATTGAATCTGAGAGAGGAATATAGAAATTTCAATATATAGTTATATGATCTTAGCTCTTATGCAGGGTTTGGGGTATAGGGGTGTTTAGTTATTATTCTTTAAATCTTATATTTACACTAAACTTTCTTATATTTCTAGTAGAAATTTTTAAGTTATGTTACTGTCTTAGTTGCTTTTCTCTTGTTGCTGAGACAGAATTACCTGATTCTCAATGATAAAGAGGGAAAGATTTATTTAGCACACAGTTTAGGAAGTGATTGCTCTTAGTAAAGAAGCATTTATTTGAAATTTAACATTTTTACTTTTTTATCTTAGTTTCTCTTAAATTCAATCAATTTTATCTAATTTAATATATTTACTTATTTGGTACCAGGATTGAACTCATGACCTCGCGCTTGCAGGGCAGGCGCTTACGCAGCTGAGCTAAGCCTCTGGCCCCTATATTTTTTATTTAAAATATCACAGGCCATGCAATCTCATTTTCCTAAAGGTATGTTTCATTGGCTACTCTTTTTCTGTGTTTTCTACAGAAAATATCTGGAATACTGTTCACTTAACATCAATCATGATTATTGTGAACATCCTAAAATTATTCTTCGTTGTTAAATTGCTGAATTGCTTAACTTCTTCATAAGATACTATTTTTTATTAAAATAGAAGAGTGATTTTTCTTTAAAGAAAAATATTAATAAAAGCAAGGAGCTAAGCAAATATATCTGCCTTTGTCTCTTGTGAGAGTCCACAGGAATACAAGAAATGATATAAATGAGAAAGAAACCTTAAGTAGCACGTACATTACAAACAGCCAGCAAGGGAGGAGAATATTCGAGGGAACTCTAGCAGACAGATAGCAAGTCAGGCTGGATTGATGCTGAAAACAAGGTACATTATTCTGAACCTTTACATATCAGAGCTAAGGAAGAGTCCCTGCAGGAAGACAGTCTAGAAAAGAAAATCAAATTAGCAACTGCCAAGATCAGAAGAACCCCAACTGGTATGCAGGTCTGTCTCCCCTCCTGGGTGCATACAGGGCACCTGTAAAGCTCCAATCACTGGGTTTTGTCCCTTAAGTGAAGATGTTAACAGTAGTTTTTTGGCGACAATGCCTTAGGATAGATTCTAGTGTGAATATTAAAACTAGAAAGATAAATAGAGAAGTGTTTGGGGTAACTTTGTTTTCCCATTTCAGATATTGAAGCAAGAAAGCTGCAAGGCAGCAACACCCCAAAATCTGCGTCTCAGAATGAAACTCTGAAATGAGCAATAGTGAGGGTTCCTGAGCTGCCATACTCCTTCTTTCCCTTATAGGCAAGAGCTTTGGTCCATTCTTTTAATAAACAGCCCTGGTAAGGTCAGTCCACACTAGTTATCTAAGCTAAACATACTAGCTCTTTGCTCATCAATTAAGGACTAGTAACCAAGGACCTCCAGACATCTGAGGAAAAGAAAATGTATGATGAAGAAATTTGGAGATGAACAAAGAGAACAAGTCATTCCTAGGAAAGCAGAAGATAACTTTTTAAAAGTTACTAATCTTAAAAAATAGGACAAATTTTGTACCCATGGAGCAAGAGTAGATTGCTATAAAATTAAGTGTCACCAGAAGTGTCAGTGGGACACTTGCTAAAAGGGCCTGAGTTCCATCAGCAGTGCAAAAAACCCAAACAAGCAAAATAAATATGATTCCTGAAAAATAATTCCGTCGGAAACTGTCCAAACTTAAGGCCAAGATAGTGATCTGTAAATTAAGTTTGAGGAAACCTTAGAATGTAGACCAAATTCAGAGAAATACAAACCATAAATTAACAAGATGACATGGACATAATAGTTAAATAAAGACAGAAAAGCATTCTCAGAACTCAAGTAAGACATCAGCATTCAGTTGACAGGACAGAGTAAGCAGTTAGGTAGTCCACATGTACACTAATTGGCAAAAATGGACAACCATATCAGCAAGGAGAAAATGCCATATCTTTTAAAATTAAAAAAAAAGATTCACATTAGTCTCAAATGAATATGAATCATCCTAATATCAGAAATCTCTTCAGCAACACAGGACATGAACAGAAACCTAAGCAAATTCTGAGGGCAAATGATCTTCAGTGTGAAATTCTGTAGCCAGAGAAAAATCCTTAAACTGTGAAAGAATTTTAGATATTTTTGGAAAAGAAAAGCCACAAGATTTTTTAAATCATGCAAAGTAAATGACACAATACAATAAATAAAATTGCAGGGAAAACATACAAGAAAAAGGAAATTATTAAAGAGGCAACCTGTGTACCAATTAGATGTGAACAAATCTGATAAAAGTTTATCTGTTGATACATAGAACATTCTTGAAATGGTAAGAATTTAGTGACACAGGACTAAGTTTTCTTTTCTATGGGCTCTAGTTAGTTTCATTGTAAAAGATGCATTTAGGATTATTATATTTAATATGCTTTCCTTACGGAGTTTAAATTTTCAGACACAGTCTATAGACAAAGTAGTAAAGGCCTGACCAAATATTCTACATGACAATCCAGAAATAACATAACCAAACAAAACTGAGAATTGTAATCAAAGAGAGAAGTTCCTCTGTTATACTTGCAGTTGACTGTGTGTCTAAAGTTTATAATTCTGGAAACAAAAATATAGTCATTATGACATAAAATTATCATGGTAACTGGCTGAAAAACTAAAAAGACCTGCGTTCAGATAGTGCACATTCTCTATTAGAGTAAGCATGAGAGGGTGGGTGAGGGGTGATTCCTTTTAGTTTAGACTTTATTGTTTGACTTTCTTTCCTTCCCTAAAGGGATTTAAAAGAAAGGTGTGCATGCATGTGTGTGGGGGGAGGGAATGTTCAAAAGTTCTCTGATACAGAGACTGCCTAACCAATGTTTTTGTTCTCTCTCTTAAACCCCATTCCTTAATGGGCAATTCTGAAGCTTTGTTTAAACGTTTAAAAATATTTTTTGAGATAGGGTCTCACTATATAGTTGAGGCTGAACTTCAACTCATGATTATAGTGCAGGCTGGCCTCAAACTCATGGCAATCCTCCTGCCTCAGCCTTGAGTGCTGGGATTATAGATATGTGCCACCACATCCAGATTGTTTAAACATTTATTTTAAAAATTTAAAGTTTAAAAAGTTCCATATCTCTTTTTTTGCTACCCGTGATGATACTGTCATTTCAAAAATCAGGAAATTGAGATGTAGCAAGGTCAATGTCCAACCCAAAGACATTTCACATGGTTGTAGCAGACTTGGAGGAAGGTGATTATACTCATCAACCTAGTTAAACAAGTGTGGCTCATAACTATTACCAGAGACAGTCGCATCATGGTTTGGCTTCTTTCTGAGATCTGAGGAAAAAGTACATATGGTCACTTTCTGTCTCCTTCTTTGCCATCTGCCTATAAATCCAGGTGAAATATTAGCACTTCCTGAGATTCTCCTTGGTCCACTGGTGCTTAGTTATCAGTGTGTGGACAAGAGGACTCTGAAATCTGCTACTAAGTAAAAGTAAATGAGTCTTGGAGGAAGCAGCCAGAAATGTGAATAACAAAACCTTTGCAGAGAACAGCTAGTAGGCTGGGTGATGAGGACAAAGGCAGAATGAGAAAGGCATAAAATAAGAGATGAGAGAGATGGAAGCAGAAGCCAAGGAAAGAGAGACCAAGATAGATATTTCAACCTCCATGTTTGTTTTTGAACTGATTTAAGGCCAGAGTTTGAGGAGTCCAAAAATTTTCTCTGTACTGAATACGTATATCCCCCTTTATCACTGCAGAAATTCCAAAGGTGATGAAAAGAAGGGATATGAAGCCTCTCTGAGGAAAATGCTGCCAAACCATAGAGTGACTGCCAGGAAAACAAAAGAAATTGGCAATTTTCATACACAATATTTTTCTTCTGATGATGTTCCAAACTATTCAGCAACTGAAGAAGAAGGACATTAAGGAGGCAGACAAGCTATCTAGGCTTGAGACGGATACTTTGACGAATTTATAAAGTAATCCCT
Organism: Dolichotis patagonum; assembly: GCA_004027295.1. NCBI lineage: Eukaryota > Metazoa > Chordata > Mammalia > Rodentia > Caviidae > Dolichotis > Dolichotis patagonum. The sequence continues at coordinate 6,034 of PVJX010003103.1, forward strand.
GAGTATAAAGTAGGCCCTAAGAAATATGTAATGTCCATAGGAGCAATTTACAGATGTGTATGTATGTGTGAGAGAGAGAGAGAAAGAAAGAAAGAGAGAGAGAGAATGCGAATATCTTTGTACATAACATTGGCTAGTTTATTTACCTTTTCTTGAAAAGTAAAATCTTCCATGTTTATTCTAAGAGTCTGACAGCAGGTGCCATGTTTACTTTGCCTCTCTAGCAGAGTATCTAGCATATTGTAGGCATCCTGTAAGAATTTGCTTATTACCTCACAAAAGGAGATGTTGCAGCTACAGGAACTCAATTTTCCATTTTAGTTTGGAAATTTCCAACACACTGTACAGTTCAAAGAAAAATCATTATTCTTGGCTCTTTATTCTCCCTAGGTCCTCTGGTAGCAGGTAAATAGAGGACAAGAGGATAAAAAGAGTTTCTAGAATATTCCTTAAGTCTCTTTCAATGCTGCTATACCTACAAAAAAGGAAGAGGGTTTAAGAAGTTAATTTAAGAATGTCGAAGAAAAAGTTTTAATTATGAAAGACTTTAGATTTTAAAATAAGGAAAATGTTACTACATGTCCGTTTTGGTATATGATTCTAGGTAATCTCAGCCTTTCAGTTACTGTAGCCTGTAAGTAAAACTGACAATAATGCCAGCAATTCTTGTCCTGCTGAAAAAAGAATTGAGTCTGGTGAAATACAATAATTATCATCTTATTACTACACCAGCTTTGTATTTGTTTGAAAATTCTTTCATCATTCCTCAATGCATATCTGTCTGTCTGCCTGTCTGTCTAGCTAGCTAGCTATATATTACACAAACATATAGATGTATCTTTAAAAGTTTCCTTTGAACTGTTTAACATCTTACTGGTTCATCTATTCATGAGTTAAGTAAAATATTTCACATAAGTTTATGTTTTTATAAGAGCTATGAGTTTACCTTTTGAAAAATACAGTATTTTTTATTTATAGAAAAAAAGCAAAACAGAAAAAAGTGTAGAAATGACACAGAATTAAAAAAAATAACAGTAAGAAACCACTAGTTGATAAATTACATATTGTTATCTTAGAAGTAGTTGTTTAAGTTAAAAAATCAAAGCATAAAAAAGTGGACAATCAAACAATGACAGTACAAACTATTCTGTGTGATAAACTAACAAAAACTTAGTAGTATGGTTATCTATCTTACATACTTCAACATATATACAGTTATATTTTAATGTAGCATTTAAAAATTTTTAGTACACATATTTAATTTATTTTGTCATCACTTCGTGAATTTCTTCTGCCTTTTTCTCTCTCTCTCTCTCTCTCTCTCTCTCTCTCTGTGTGTGTGTGTGTGTGTGTGAGAGAGAGAGAGAGAGAGAGAGAGAGAGAGAGAGAGAGATAGATAGTGCAACATAATAGTTAAAAGTACTTGCTACTCTAACGACCTAAAATCAAGTCTCTGCTTTGCCACTTTCTGGTATTCTTGGTCAAACTAATTAACCTCACAACCTTAGTTCCCCTGTATATAAAAGAATGATACTGGCACCTACTTCATGTGTTGCACTGAAATTTAATGACATAGTGGATATCAAGGAATTTTGCATTACTTGGATGTTAGCTGCTATTGTTTTTTCTCTATAGGTGAGTGAGACCATTAGTAGCCAATTTCCAGCAGCGGTTGGGAGTAAGGATACAGGCAGGTGCTCAGGCCACCTAAAAGCAATTCTCCTTTCCTCCTTACTCTTTCTTGAGAAAGCTCAAAACAACTGATTCCTTGTATAGCAGCTGCTAGTTACTAATTCAGCATCCATTTTTGTTTTATGTTTTCCTAATAAATGTATGCATAACTGATGGTAATAACTAACCAACTAAATTGCTACATTTCTTTGCCTCTCTTGCAGCGGGTAAGTTCCAACTTATCAGATAGGAGTACAAAGTGTTGGGAGGTATTTCCCAAAGGTTTTCTTAAAAAGGGGAAAAAAGGCATTTTTTGAGTCCTCATCTTTCTTAATGTTAGTGCCTAGATCATGGATTTGCTGATTCAAGCACCAGCATTTTAGACCTTGAGGCAACCTTCGGGAAATAAGCCATAGAGAAGGTTTGAATAGCAGGCAGATGCAAGGGCCCTGGGGCTCTATAGATTTTGCAGAGTAGCCTCGCTGCCTGAAGGATCCTCCTCAGACTTTACAAGCATAGAAAACTCTTATATGTTAAGAGACCCTGTTAATTTAGATTTCTGCTGTGTTCAGTTGAACTAATAAATAAATGTTGGCTGTTTTCTAGCCCATTGTGGGTCTTGATTATAAATGTATCAGCAGAACCACATAGTTTGAGAACTCAAACCAATTTATACCTTCTCTACAACTAGGTCAGTTGTGCCCTCCGTGGAGCATGCAGTAGTTGGAGTCTCAAGATTGAAGAGTCTTCTCTTTCACCTACACCTCCTTTTCACACAAATAAATAAAATTTTTTACCGGGGACTTATTTTTCCACTCAAGAGAAATTTTCAGGATGTAGAGTGTTGTGAGTTTCAAGTATAATTACAGCCTCATAAAAGGTTAGATATTAATATATAAATAAAAATTTATTTCTGATTTGCTTCCCTTGGAAGATAAATCAATAAAACAAAGCTATATAACTACATTAAGTATAGTTTTAGTTAGGTTATATGATTATACAGTTACATGATTATACTGGGTGACTTTGTTTCTAATAAAATCAATGATAACAGACTTTTATTTTTCATAAAATGTGTTCTTTTTGTTATCTAATAACTACCCTAAAACATTATGAGGCAGGCATTATTATTTTCTATACTGAATAGATCATCAATTAATTATTTCAAGGTTATTGAGTTCATAGGAGTGGGTCACTAAAGAAGCTCTTTACTGATCTGGGTTTTTTTAATGTCAAAACTGATTTTAAAGTTTTCACTCAAGGACTAGATTGAAATCAGAGCTTCCCGTGTGAATACATGTCTGACATCTTAAATGCTTGACTCCACTGGTTCAAATGTACAAAAACAATGCAAATAAACTGATTATAGAAAAATGAGGAACTTCCTTGGAAAAAATGTGTCTATGAAATGATTTTAATGGAGTAATATTTTGACAATTTAAATACAAAGCAATTAGAGTTCTTTAAATTTCATTTTTGCCAAATGTTATATGTGTTATTAAAGCTGAGGATGGGTTAAATAGCTGAATTTCAGATTGGAAGAGAAACACTTTGAGAAAATGAAACATTTGAGATTAGTAATGAGGTTATATACACATACAACAACCAAAAGCAGATCTAAAGAAACATCTTAACTCACATTGAACTCTATTATAAATAAATATAATTAAGAATAGAATAATAAACACATAGGGATAACAGGAATGTAGTAAGAACCTGGGCCTGAACAAACACACATGTACTAGAAGTTTTACAGATCACAGAATCTGGGTCTCGATGCATGGTCTTCCCCTTTCTCCAGGTTACTTCCTTGTGTTCTAGGGTTTGGCAAAGGTGGAAGTTTTAGAATTTCTTCCACAACTACATTTTCTCCCACTTCAGAGAAATGTACCATCAGAACTTAAGGAAAGGGCTTGGCCAGATCACTCCTCTCTTTCAAAGTATCTTTCTTCCAAGACGATCCCAAACCACCATCCATCAACTCAGTTAAGTCTGCCAAATATAATTTAATCACCAGCCAGCTAGTAACTTACCTGACTTGTCACTGCCTCAAATCATTTGTACAAGATCTGATTGAGAAGTGACCAGCTAACATACATCTGGATGGTCTTTAATCCATTTTTGTCAGGTACCAGTGACCTCAGTCTTGTTAGGAAGCCCTGAGCTAAAGATGAAGTCCAGGGATTCTTTCCACATCTTTGTATTTCCTTTTCTCAATTTCGGTTTTATTCCAAAACTTTACAAAACGCACATGAAAAGTGATGATGAACGTACACATGGAGATAGTTCTTTCCTGAGCTATTTATCTAATTTCTCATAATTAAGAAACAGAGTTGACCTCACTTGTTCTTTGGTTCAAATGATTCTCATGTAGAGTAGGATCAGGGTCTCATTCAAGTCCCGTTTGAGGTGATGCAATTTAGAAGATACAGATATTAGCACTGAGATCTAAGAGAGTAATTACATGGTGGTCTGTCAGGAGCAAGAACAAAAGAAAGTCTTTAGTCTGGAGATAGTTGACTAAGAGTCAACAGATTTATGAAATGTGATGGAAGAAATAAAAGCATAAATGGGACTTCAAAGATGATAATCATAGTTTGGCAACTTCATTGTACAGGAGAAGTGAGATTCAGATAATTAATATAATGGTCAGTTTCAAGAAAGCAATCAGCAACACAGTCAAGACTGGAAGCTGAATGCACTGTTCTGCATGCAAGTGTTTCCTTCTCCACCACCTGCACTCTGCCACTGACACCACCTGCACTACTGTAGATTAAGAGGCACATTCTGTGTCAGTCAGGAACCTGACTACCCTCATACATGTGTTGAATAAAGAACTGCGCATCATTTTTCTTGTCCTTGCTTTGTGTAGAATATTCAACCCCTTCTCCATCTTTAGCTGCTATTTGATTCAGTTGAGGAATTCTCATACTGTTTTATTAGTCTTCACTGGGTTGTGTTCCACATAATTTTCAAACAAAGGACAGAAAATATCTATCAGCTAGGGAGTTGTGTGAAGTGCAGAGGTTAAAACAATATCTCTCTTGAATGATACAATTAAAAAGTCATTCCACGCATGTTACTCAATCTGGCACCTAGATTTAAAGATTGCCAGATGGCCCATCCAGGCCTCTGAGGAAGAAATATCACATTGCTTGTCCCTTCTTTTTCTGTCTTGCACAACTGAGTAGAGAACCACAGAGTGGCAGCATTCAACTATGCCAGTAACTCAGCATAAGACGCTCAGGCTGGATGATTCCTCTATAACCTAAAAACAAAACATTTGCATATGCAATACCAAATTCTTAAGTCTTTCTAAGAAAGCAGACAACTTAAGGGAGCGATCACTAAAAGGGAGGGCAGGTAAGTTTCTATCAAGGGAAGCTTGTGGGACCTAACAGTGTGAGTGACATGCTAAAGCATAATCTACCCAATAGATTATCTCACAAGTGCAGCCAGATATTCAGTTTCAATTGTAGTATCACTCTGTCTTATATTTAATTAATTCAGCACAAAGAAAATGTTTCAGGCATGAAGGAGTCTGTTATATGTTATACTCTATGCAATAAAATACTACTGTAGCAATGACCAAGCACAGTACTCATCAACAACAGGTTAATGAAGGAGAAAAACACTGCCAAAAATATCATCTACTGCCAATGTGGGGCTTAATTGCACCAGGTACCCTTAAGTGGCTCACATACATTAAAACACTAAATTTCACCAAATAACAATCTTATGAAGTAAGCTATATTATTATTCCATTTTTATTCCATTATTAATATGGAAACTGGGAACTAGGTAATTTGCCAAAAGTCACTATTATGGACTGAATTGTGTCCCCTCAAATTTCATATGTTGAAGTCCTCTGAGGCATTCATGTGATCTTATTTGGAAATAGAACTGCTACAGACATCATTAGTTAAGTCATACCAGAATGAATTCATATGATTCATGTCCTTATAAAAGGAGAACATCTGGCGATAGATACACACACAGAGGGCTCACTGTGTGAGATGAAGGCAGAGATTAAGGTGATACAGCAGAAGCCAAGAAGTGCCAAAGAATCCAGCAAACCATCAGGTCCTGGGAAAGAGGCCCTGGACAGATTCTTCTCACATCCTGAAGAAGGAACCAGCTCTGTAGAATAGTTAAGGTCACAGTACTAATCCAAGCAGATTGGCAATAAAGTCTGTGCTCTTAATATTCTCACTAAACTGCTTACCTTGCTTAAATACACCATGCATTTCCCTGAGTATCCCACAGGATAGGAGAGACTCTTGAAGGACCATTATGTAATAAGTAGGTTCAAAGATATCTATCTAATTCTAGATATTTACTGAATATGCATTCGCTGAGAACTTCTAACTCGAGACTGAGAAAATGCAAAGATAGCTCTTTGCTGTCGTGGACTGTAGCAATCCCGTTGGCACTCTGAACAGCTAACTGAAGCTTTTTACATCAGCAGTGCCAAGTATGTAAAATCTGGAAGGGTATGTGGGGGTTCATCAGGTAACAACGGGAAAAGAGGACTTTGAGCATGAAGGCAAGGAGTATAATGTTCGAGTCAGAAACCAGAGGCAGCGAGGCAAGGAAAGGAAACCTAGATGCTGAATAAAACCTATAAGGCTGGGTAATGTTCATTCTAGCTCAGGGCATTGTGTTCCAAATATTTAGATAGCAGCCATGGGACAGAGCTTGCTTACTCTGCTGGCCCAGACTGGTCTACTGACATTTAGACTGGTCATTCCTCATTGTTTCTGTCTGTCTGCCTGACTCCTTATCACAGCACTAGCTTTTGAGGGTTAGCTCAAGCCTGAAAAATTTCTTGATTTGGTTTGGTTTGCGGTGCTCGGTGTTGAATCCAGGTCCTTTGCACTGTTACAGTCCCAGATCCTTTTTATTTTTGATTTTGAGTCAGGGTGTTGCTAAGTCCCAGGCTAGGCTCAAACCTACGATCTTCATGCCTTAGCTTCCCAGAACTGGGATTATAGGGGTATGCCAACATGCCTGACTGAAACTGCCGAGTTTGTTTGTTAACCACAAACTGTAGAAGGCTTCTTGGCTTTGTGCTATGGCTTTTTGTCTAATTCTTTCTTTTGCCTCAACATGTGGCAGCTAGAGTCCTAAGTCAATCTAGCCTGCCCTTTAGGGGAGATGAAGGGGCCAGGTGACCAGTCAGGATAAGGGAGGGATGTAGGTTAGTGTTGGTGGGGTTGTGTGCTTCTGATATTTATATGTTGAATTCCTAAGCTCCTATACCTTAGAATACAACAGTATTTGAAGATAGGTCCTTTAAAAACATAATTGAGTTAAATGGAGGTCAGTAAGGAGGGTCCATATAGCTGGTTCTCATGAGAAGAAAAGATTAGGACACATACTGGCACAGAAGAGAGACTTTTTGAAGACATAGGAAGAAGTCAGCCTTCTACAAGTCAATGAAAGAGGCCTCTGAGGAACTGGGATGTTCAGCCTCCAGAACTCTAAGAAAACAAATTTCTGTTGTTGAGTGCCCCCTGGTTTATGGTACTTTGTTATGGCAGCCCTAGTAAACTAATAAAGGGCTGAGAAAGGAAAGGAGAGGAAAGGAAAAGAAAAACAAAAATGAAAAAAGCAAAGACAAAAGAGAAAGAAAAGGGAAGCATTTATTAGTGATTCCTCACTCCACTGAAGCAGCTTCTAGTTTCCTGGAGTGAAGCAAAAATCAAGAGACAAAACCATTCCAGAGGACAACTCTATGACAAGTCCCCTAGAGAGTTAAGGCTCTGGGAAGTGGATATTGACAGTGAGATGGATCCCCTACCAGAGGAGTCCCTGCTCTTGATAAACAGATGGGCTTAGTCTCATCATCAGGACTGCGTAACAATAGGGTCAAGTCTGCTTCCAGATTATCCCCACCACCCCAGTCTCCTCTCTCTCTCTCTCTCTCTCTCTCTCTCTCTCTCTCTCTCTCTCTCTCTCCCCTCTATCTTTGAAGCAGTCATTCACCCCAGTTACAGTTCAAGGACTAAAACAGCAATGATGATTGCAAAGGTCAAATTCATTAACACAAGAATAAGCCACCTGATCAGTTAGGGGAAAATGATAATTATTTCACCTTTCCATTTTTATTGGAAAAGCAGGAGGCACTGGGATCAGGAAGCAGGAGCAGGATTCACAGAGGAACCGATGCAGTATGTGTGTGTGCTCCCACGCACTTGTGTATGTGTGTGTACATGTGCGCACACTTGTATGGCTGTGTATGGGGAGATAGGTATAAGAATGGTACCTAGAGACACAGCAGTCAGATTTAGAAAATTTCTGTCTGGTATTGATCTTGTTTACCTCCAGCAGGATCAGTTTGGTTGCACTCACACATGCAAGCCGCTGGGCTTCCAAGGATTTATGAAGATTTCTTTTGTGACTTCATTATAAAGGCACTTCTTTCCCAAGGGGTCCATTCATCAAGGTATCACAGCAGTGTGCCTCCTGCCTTTGGCCTTGCCATGAAAACCCTTTCAAACAAACTGTGCACAGCTGAAATGCAGAGCATGCTGCCTCAAGCACATGAATTAAATTAAACATCATTCAGTAAATATGAAAAATAGGCTGTCAAGCCATCAGGAAGAAAAGTGAAAAATTCAGTCAATTTGTCCTGATCCTTTCTTGACATAATCTGCATATATGGAGCTACTGGGAATTGGTTGGAGAGAAATATTTCTCCAAGAGAGGAGCTATATCTTATTTTTTTAGAATATTCTCAAGCATCAAGCCAGGGACATAACAACATTCATAAAACACATATTGCAGATATTTTCATATTATACCTGTATAGCTGTTATCATTCAGATATATCGTCATGCCTAAGTAAGTAATAAGCACTACTTCTAATTTCAATACTAAATGGTTTTTTGTCGTTACCTTACTCAATTTGCTGGTAACCTCTTGCTTATTTATTACAACTTCACTTTCACCTAACTAAGTGTGTGAAACAATAGTTGCCTGCCACTAGCATTAATTTACCCTGGTAAACTGTGTAGCCTTTTATTCAACTTGAAAGGAATAATAACAGCAATTAGCATTTGGACAATGCTTTGCAGTTTACAAAAGGCTTTCACATGCTTTATCTTATTTAGAGTGAGGTAGGCATGTGTTTGTTCTATCTCTTTTTCAATTTCTCCCATGTAGGATCTTTTCTTCAGGGAAGCTGGCAAGTTCTCCTTCCCCTATTAAGATCATGTAATGCCAGTGAAACTGCCAATTATGGACAGCTTCCCCAGTCCTAGTCAAAGACATGGGCATGAGACCCAGGCATGTCTAGGATATTATGGCATTCCTATTTCATTAACAATGATGACTGGAAGGGCAGGCAGGTAAGCAAATCAGAATCCTCCTTCAGAATGTTCTTACTATAGACCTGGAGGAGATGCTCACTTGTTTTCTGAGTCACAGACCTGAAAGGAAGTCTTCACGTGTCATTAGTATCCTTTCTGCATGAATCCAACAGAGTGGGAAGGAAATAGCTTAAGTGAGGTAGGTGAGATGGAGAGGCAGAGGAAGGAAAGAGGGAGAGGTAAAAAGAATGAGAGAATGCCCCATCTGAACTGCCAGCTACTCCTCTGGACTGCCTGGTTCTGTGTTCCAGTATATTCTTCTTCTTCTTTATTTTTTCTTAAGCCAATATGAGTTACAATTCTACAATTTGCAACTTAATTCCTGACCAATATATTTTTGTTTACAAAATTAGACTCATTTTTGAATATGAAGGAACTGATTTGTTTTCCTATGGCCCACAAATATTGTCTTCCCTTTTAAAAGTTAAAATCATACCCTCTTATCCCATTCAAATGAGGCTTTCGCATATGATTTGTTTTGGTAAAATAAGCTTTGGACATACAAAGGGCCAAAACTAAGCCTTCTTTGTTACTGTGTCAGAATTTTGCCTATCCTGACTGGCATGGCCTATATTAAGCACAATCTCAAAAGCAACATAAGTTGTCTCATTCTAAATTCTGTCGTTCTTATTTAGGCAGTTTCTATCAAACCTAAACTCTCCATGTTTTTCTAGAACCACTGGGCTAGTAGTAAAACAGACAAGCAGGCTATTGATTTGAAATATGTTAGGTATGGAAAGTGCCATTAATAAAAATGAAGCAAGAGAAAGGAAAATAAAGTGTTCCAAATTGAGGGACTTATTGAGATAGAGTAGTTAAGCTAGACCTTTCACGTTACCATCTGAGGAAAAGTAAATGAATTGAGTATTAGCCCGCTGACTCCCTAGAGGAAGACTTCCAGCAAGAGTCCCAACCGTAAAGATTATGAGGTAGAAATACGCTTGGTTCAGAGGACAGCCCTTGGACAGAAGGTCTGGAGAATGGTGAGAAAGAGAAGCTTGGTAGAAAGTATGAAGAATAGGAGGGCAAGCAAGAATGGCTTTGTGGGCCACAGTAAGGTCTCAATTTTGTCCAGAGCAGAATGAGACCACACTTGAAAATTCTAGAAGGGAAGAAAATGGCTCTAACTTATATTTAGCATAATTTAAAAAATACAGCAAGAGGACTAAAGATGGCAGAGGAAAGGGCAGCAGTAAATCATAGCCTCTTGGGGACCTGAAATTGAGATTCGTAGAAAACAATAACTTAGTGAAGAGAAAAAGGAGAGTACTGAGAACAAAGAAAGAGCTGGCAGGAAAATTAGAAATCACAAACAAACTAGAGAAACCAAAGATAATGCAGGGAAAAGAATGAAATAGTTTAGAACACTAACCCTGGCTCCTGTGGAAGGAGACCTGCCTCAGCAAACACAAGGTAAACCAGGAAAGGGTTGGCAGTCACAGGGACAAACAATGGACCAGAAGCACTAGCCCCCCAAAAAGCTTATGGTTATCCCAAGCTGAAGATACAGCATGGGGTTTTACTCTGAAAGTGATTTCTTACTTATGACAAGCTAGAGTTGGAGAAGAAATTCACTGCAGCACCCACCATATTTGGGAGTGATGTAATCAGGAGCCATTTTGGGAAGGAGGTTATCGTCAGAGGTACTCTGGGAATCAGAGGTCTCAGAAAAACTGCGTATTTCAAGGTCCCTGGTTCACCCTTCTGCAGCAACTAGATGGGTGAGGATCAAAACAAAAAGCTGTGGAGATGTGGCACCCTGGTCACAGACCTTCCCTGAGAGTTTAAGCAGTGGCAACCTTAGGCTGTGAAAGACTCTTAATCCTACACTTTGTGATAAGGGCCAGTTCTGTGTAGTTATCTGAGAGAGCTGTGTCAGAAAGTATGGCCCTTAAGTCCAGCACACTGTTTGCCCCCTCTCTCCAGCATGGAGTTCAGTGGTCTTTTTGCTTTCCCAATTGGCCAAAGTGATTAGGGATACACTTCAGTGTGGATGGTTGTCCCATCCAGGGGTGTATGAAAATAGCGGCCTCTGGAATAGGTGGGGCCATATCACAAGCCAACAGGCCAGAAAGCTAGTTTGAGATAGCAGTGATTTAGGGTACACAGAAGGGCATAAACACTGAGACACTGGAATGACTACAGTCCTAAGGCAGATACCATACTGTTAACTGACCCTACCCTGTGGGAAAGATGTGATAGGACTCAGCATCCACAGCAAAAAGTGGGCACAAAACACACTAGGCCCTAACTGTGACTCACTTTCCCTCCTCTATATCAAGTAGATTGCAATACTACAATCCTAGAAAGAAACCATACCTCAAACATGTGATGGGACTTTTAGACTCATTTCTCTCTATGACTTTGTTTTGTTTTGTTCTGATTTATTTCCTTCCTTTTAATCTTCATTTATTCTATTTTTCATTTTTTCTGTTACTTTTATCTAACTTTATTAACTTTCTTTTATTCTTTAATTGGCATCTTGGTTACTCTTTTGTTGCTGGGACAAAAATACCAGACACCCACAAATCAGAGGAAAGGTTTATTTTGGCTCGAAGTTTGTGGAAGCTTCTATCCATAGTCAGCTGACTCCAAGGCAGGATGGCATGGTGGAGGGCATCACACAGGAGAAACAGTCCATGACAGAATAGGCAAAAAGCAGCAAACAGCAAGCATCCTTATCCCTCTATATTTCATCCAGGCTACAAGCCTATTGGTTGATGTCACCCACACCCTGGGTAAAGCTTCTGAATTAAATCCATTTGACCACACACAAAAGTATACTAAATAATCAGTGAACCACTCCAGTAACACACCTTTAATTCAGTATTGCACACCCATGATCCAGCCATATCCCAAGGCCCCACCTACAATTCTATGATCCTTTGGGGAGACATCTTGCTATAAGCCAGAACAACTGGATTTTTTTTTTGGGGGGTCTTTTTGAGACACGGTCTCACTATGCAGTTCAGGCTGGCCTTGAGCTTACTTTGTAGCCCAGGCTGGTCTCAAACTCACAAGGATCCTCCTTCTTCTACCTCCTGAGTGCTGGCGTTACAAGCATGCACCACCATACCTGGCTAACAACTGGATTTTTATATCACTTTTTTCTCCTCTTTGTCCTTCCCATCTACCTTTTCTTTTTCAAATTTTATTCCTATTGTTTTTCTCTGTCCTCACCTCTTTCATTTTTATTATTACTCTTAAACTTTATTGATCTTTGGCTATTTAATTAACTCCACTATTATTACTGAATTCTCTTCTGTTGGTAATGGTGACATAGTTGTTGCTTTAAGAGATATTTATTGTATGTTGGTATTTAGTTTGTCTTTGTATCTGTATTATTATTGCAGATCTCTTTTCTATTGTTAAGGGTCATATACTTGCAGGTTTTGTTAATCTTTATGGTATATCAATATTTATTTTGTATTTGAAACTTATTGCTAATTTCTTTGCTATTTTTAATAGCATGACTGCTAATTAAAACAGATCAGTGGTATAGTTGTTGCTTTTAACTGGTTTTTACTGTATGTCATTGTCTTGTTTGTCTGTGTGTCATCAGCATTACCATAGTCTGTTTTCTCCTGTGTGACTGGGTCTAGGGATTGGAGACACTAAAATATTATGCTGAATAGGTTGAAGACGGACATGAACACCAAAACATAACAGCAAGGACACTTCACAGAGAGACAGAATCTAACCCCAGAAATCTCCATAGCACTAACAATTTGTCTAACCTCACTGATCTTCAATCTGCAGCACAAAAATCAAAAGGAATAAGAGAATGCAAGGTAATAAGATACCTCTGAGACCCCTTAGCTCTCCCAAAGCTGATCTTACTTCCTCTACACTTGAAGTAGAAGAAGTTTTAGGCACAGAAATCAAAAAACAAATAATCAAAATGTGTGAAGAGATAAAAGAAGAAACACATATGCAAATTCTTAAGATAACTAGGGAATTTTAAAAAAGTTTAATTTCTTTCAAGGATAAAGGATTTTACTAATAAAATGTGTGATGAGCTTAAGAAGAAACAAACTGAATTAAAAATGACATGAGATATGAATGGCCATTTTGGTAAAGAACTAGAAATTATAAAAAGAAAACAAACAGAAGTACAAGATATAAAAAATTCAATAGAAAGCATGAGTAGCATATTTTGCCAGTGTGAAGACAGAGTGTCACAAATTGAATAGAAGGTAGATGTAGTCAGTCATAAACTCAGTGATACCCTAAAAACAAGACGTCATGTAAGCCGGATCCAACAGCTGCTGAAAACTTAGAAAAAACCCCCCAGAATTATGAGAATAAAGGAAAAAATCAAAAAAAGACTCAAAGGATCTAAAAAATTATTCATTGAAATAATGGTAGAAGGTTTTCGAAATCTAGAGAAAGAATTCAATGCTCAAGTATAAAAGTATAGAAGCCCAAATAGCTATGACCATGAAAGAACCTCCCTAGGACACATCACAATCCAAATTTCAGGAATTCAACAAAGAAGAGACTACTCATAGCTGTTAGAGAAAAACAGCAAGTAAACTCTACAGTGAGGCCCATCAAAATAATAAGGAGTTTCTCTTCACAAAATTGAAGGGCAGGAGAATTGGTAGTAAAACTTTTCAAACCCTAAAAGGAAAGAATATTCAACCCAGATTTACATATGCAGCAAATTACCCTGCAATGATAAATGAGACTGATAAATCCTTAGCCAAACCTCTCCAAAGAACAGAAAAAAATACAATTAGAAATAAAAAGGTGAAATTACAATGGACACCATTGAAATCCAGAAGATTCCAAGAAACTATTTTGAAAACTTTTATTCCATTAAATTAAATAACCTAGGAGAAATGGAGTATTTCTAAGACACACATGAATTACCTAAATTGAACCAAAAGCCTAAATAAAAACCCTAAATAAACCAATAATAGGGAAGGAAATCAGTAATGAAAACTCTACCAACTAAGAAAAACCCAGGATCCGATGGATTCACCACCAAATTCTGTAAGAATTTCAGGGAAAATCTAATGCTACTTACTCCTCAAACTTTTCTGTAAATTGAAAGGGAAGTGGAACTACTGAACATATTTGTGTAACCTAACATTACTATGGCACCAAAATTAGACAGACTTAAACAAAAAATAAAGAAAGAAACTATAGGCCATTATTCTTAATAAACATGGATTCAAAAATCCTCAACAAGATACTAGGAAACAGTACAAAACATTTCGTTAAAAAGATCATATGTCATAACCAAGTTTGCTTCATTTCAGAGATACAAGGGTGTTTAACATATTCAAATCAATAAATATATTACTCATTACCCATAAACAGAAACAAAGACATCCATAGATGCAGAAAGCCTTTTTAAAAAATCCAACATCTATTCATAATAATAACAATAAAAATCTGATAAAATAATTGTAGAAGAACCTCATTTCAAACCGACAAAAGATGTTCATGAAAAACTGACCATGACCACTATATGACATGTGGAAAAACAGAATTTCTTCTAAAATCAGGAACATGACAATGTGATCCACTCTTGCAACTCCTGTTCAACATAGTCGCAAAAACATTAGCCAGAACAATCAATCTTTCAAAGCAGGGAAATAAAAGGGATAGGGATAGAAAAGGAAGAACTCAAACTATCTCTATTTACATATGACATGATTGTATGTATGGAAGACCTAAAAAAACTCCAGCAAATGTCTCCTGCAACCAAAAAACAAAACAAAACAAAACAAAACAACAAATTCAGCAAAGTAGCAGGATATAAAATCAATACACAAAAATCAATAGCATTCCTCACAAATGAATAATGAACTCACTGAGAAAGATATTAGGAATACTATCCCATTCACAACAGCTTAAACAAATTACACACAAGCAATTAACCAATTTAGGAAATAAAAGACTCTATAACAGAACTATAAAACTCTTAGCAAAAAGATTGAAAAGGATATCAGAAAATAAAGACATCCTCTGTTCCAGCATAGACAGATCTGATATTGTCAAAATGACCACATTACCAAGAATAATATATTCCAGTCAGTAATTCCAGTCAAACACCAATAGAATTCTTGCAGTAGAAACAAAAATCCTAAAAAATCCTAAAATCCTAAAACATTTAACCAGAAGACATCCAGAATAGCAAAAATAGTCCTGGGCAATACATACAAAACAAGAAGCATGACAATTCTGGATTTCAATTTATATTACAAAGCTAGAGTGATTAAAAAGAACATGGTTCTGGCACAAAAATGGACATATTGAGCAACGGAACAGAACTGAGGGTGAGATCAGCCATCTGATCTTCGACAAAGGGGCCAAAAATATACCTACAGAAAAGATAGCCTCCTTAACAAATGTTGCTGGAAAAACTGGTTAGCCACATGCAGAAGAATGAATCTAGATTCCTTTCTCTCACTCTCTACTAAAATAAAATAGAAATGGATCAAAACCTAGATACAAAAACAGAAACATTGAATCTGCTGGAATATAAAATAGGTAAGATTTTTGAAGACATAATCATAGGCAAAAATTTCCTGAACAGAACCCTAGCTGTACAAGAAATAACACTAACAATCAACAAACGAAACTGTAACGAATTAAAAAGCCTCAGCAAAGAAAACAACCAATAGAGTGAAGAGACAACCTACAGAATGAGAAAAATGTTTTACCAAGCTTTACCCAGAGGATTAATATCTAATATATAGAGAGAACACTCCAAATAAGACCCCCCAAAATAAAAGACCCAGTCATAAATGGGCAATTGAAATGAATACAAATTTCTCAAAAAAAAAAACATATGGCTAATGAGTAAATATGAAAGTTTTGGCATTTTTGGATTTTTGGCCATGAAAAAAATGCAAATCAAAACAACACTGATATTCCATCTTACTCCAGAAAAAAATGCTATAATCAAAACTCAAAAAACAACAAATATTGGTAAGAGGGAGGCAGTGTCTACATGTAAATGTGCTGGAGCAATCAATATGGAAATCAGTATGGAGATTCCTCAAAAAAATAAAATAGATATTCCATTTGACCCAGCTATACCTCTTCTGGATATCTTCGTGAAAGAGTTTAAAACAGCATATTACACTGATATATGTAAACCCATGTTTATGGCAGTACAACTCACAATGGCTAAGTCTTGGAAGCAGCCAATATGCCCATTGACAGAAGAATGGATTAAGAAAATGTGGTATACATACACAAGGGAGTCTACTCATCCATGAAGAAGAATAAACTTGAAAATGGATGGATCTTGAGTCCATCATGTGAAGTGAAATAAATCACAGATCATTAAATATCATGCAGTTTTTCTTATATGAGAAATTGAAAGCATAAATAAAGAGCAAAATAAAAATAGATGATAGGAAACAGAGAGAAAGCGTTTGTACAGATGGAAAGGGGATGTGTAGATGGAGGAAAGGAGAAGGGAAGTAAAATGGCTGAAGGTATGATATATACCAATTCCCCCAAATGAATTTATTTATAATGAGTTGCAAGTATACGCTAATAAAAAGGGAATTTTTAAAAAATTAAGTGGAAAAATATGTTTAAACTAAGAAAAAATTTTTATAGAAAAGACATTGCCATCAATCTTCCAAATACTCTGTCTTGTTTTGAACACATCACATTTTCTTGTTACTTTCTGAAGCAATTCTGGAAGTCCTCTTTTTTGAGTATCTTAAATTGTGCTTTTGTGGCTACCTCAATGTGCTGAATGGACTCAAAACATTTATCTTTCATGGTTATTCTTCTTTGGGGACAAGCCAGAAGTCACGCAGTACCTGACTGATGAATAAGGTGGATGAGGACACATCATGTTTTTATTTGACAGAAGTTGGCATTAAACACAAACTGCAAATTGTTTTACAGTAAAAAACAGAATAAAAAGGACAAGGGGAGAATCATGAAGCTAAATTAGGAGGTTATTCTTATGTTTCAGTTAAGAGATAGCCTCACTCAGATTGGGGTGGTACAGAATATAAAAAGTAATTAGATTTTAGATATATTTTGGAGAAGTTTACTGGATTTGATGTGTTAGATACGGAGGAAGAAGTCAGCTGTAAGATGTGCTAACATCCTCATTGTGTAACTCAGAAAACCAGAGTGCAGAAAGTTTAAGAAGCTTTTGCAAGATTATACTAAAGACAAAGTCAGCTTGTACTCAGATCCAGATTTTAGATCCTACATTCTCAATCTCTATACAGTCACCCGCTGGTATCCAGAGGACTGATTCTAGGACCCCTTTGAAATGTCAGAACATGTAGTAGTTCAAGCCCCTTACACAAAATGGCATAACATTTGCATACAGCCTATGCACATCCTCCATATGTTAAATCATCCCTAGGTTACTTACATTAAATGTAAAGGCTATATAGCTATTTTACTATATTTTTACTTATATTATTTTTCTTGTAGTCCTTTCTTGTTTAAAAAATATTTTCCATGAATCTGATTGCAGCACCTATGCATATGGAAGGCTGAATCACATGGCCAAAACCAGGCCTGGAAGCCTAGGAGGACAGAGGGAAAAGCAAATGGAGGACTTCTTGCCACCATCTTCTTTGTACATAGCATCCTAGTTATTTCTTCTTTGAAGTCTGGGACACCCATACTATGTATGTAATACAAACGCAAGCGATTTGTAAGAAAAATGACAGTGCTGATACTTTTACTAGATTTTAAATGCATTTGGATTTTTAAAAATAATGATATTTAACTGTCACAAGAAAGTTACACATCTGAAAGAGTCACACATCTGAAAAAGCTCAAAATTACCAGTAAAACTTACCTGGGATTTATATTTCCAACAAATACCTTTAACAATAATCTTTAAGGGAATATATTATGATAGCAAAAAAAAAAGAACTTGCAAACATTTTAAACAGTTTATCATTTGAAATATGAAGATAAATTTTAATAACTGATAAAGGCAATGTTTAAAGTTACATATTACTTATACTAGTTCTTCATAAAGTTTCTCTAAACTTTATAAGCCTCTTTTGTAGTATCTTATATACTAGCAAAACAGAAAAGCTAGAAGTCAATGTTAAATGCCTAATCTCCCTGCTGTGGTAAAAATGGTTGGAATGATTCAAGCAAACAAGGTGGTGAAAATTAAAATGAATTCCTTTCTCAGCAAACATTATTGATGATTGTCATGGTTTATGTCAGTGGCCCCCAGGCCTCATGAGTTTGCATTGCGCATTTGTCATTGGTTCATTGTCTAGCACTTGGATTGATGGTGTCTGTGCTACACCTGCCTAGAGGTGGAGCCAGCATACAATGTAAGGGCAGGAAGAAGGCATGTCACCATCGCTTGTCAGTTTCTGCCTTGCTGTTTGCAGCTGCCATGAACTGTGGCCCCATCATGCCACCCTGCCTTGGAGCCAACTGAGTACAGACTGAAACCTCCAAAAACTGTAAGAAATAAACTTTTCCTTTCCCAACTTTGGACATCAGGTACTTTGTCTCAGCGATGAGTAAAAAGTAACTAAGACAATGATGCAGAGAAAACATAATTGATAATTGTAGGAAACAATTCACGAAAAGCAATGCTATGTGGGGAATTTTCTAGATACATCTGCAGTAAGTATAGATGTTCTTAGCATGTTATACTGCATTCTAGATTGTATTCTAATAAAGCATACCACAACTGCTCTTCTGTTGCTAAACAGAAACTAAAGGAAAGGTATACTGGGAAAAGATAACATAATGTTTAAAAAAATCAGGTTTTCATGGGAGTAAAAACTATAGCGAAACAATGACTTTAAGCAAAGTTTTTAAAATTCATATAAAGAGTAAATTTAGAAAGAACCCCACATGTGAAATTCATTTCCAGCATCGTGTTATTAGAGAAAAGTCATTCAAATCAGAAATCCATATGGGACTATGAGATGTCATTAATTTCATTCATATAGAAATTATAGGAAAGTGACAGGGTAGAAACCGCCAGGAATCTAAAATTTTCACCTATATATCACATATACAGGAAGATTCTATATTACGTATCTGCTTTGGAACCATGGAGTTTATTGAAGAAGGCTTGTGACAGATAAGGTAAGGTTTGGATAGCAAATTGTAGTCAGTTTCAATTCTTGTTTCAGCTGTACAGGCCTACTCACTCCACACTCCAGCTTTGCTGCAGACAACTGTACAAATGTCCTAGGGAAACTTGCATGTGCCTTCAAGACCACTGGTGGACAAAACTGACCTTGTCCTCTAAATGTCCAGAATCTGTGTTATGATCATTATTGCTTCTAGGTATAGAGGTATAACACAGAGGCAGGTATGTGACACATCCTCTTGCAAATTCTTTACCCTCAGAAACTTACAGGGCATATAAAGAGCTTATATCTTAGTTTTCCACCATCTTTTTATCCCCCCCCTTTTGGGATATAGACATTAAAGATTAAGATATTCAAAAGCAACTGCAGTGAAATTAGTCCCTATATATGCCCAGTGAAATACCTAAGAAGACCCTAAGTTTCACCTCAGGTAGATCCTTGATACAGAGATAACCTAAAACAATGAAAGACAAAACAAAACAAAATTTAAAAATACAAAACTTGAGCTGCCATTGAGGAGGGCTTCCCACCAGTAACCAGTTCAGGTTCAGGAAGCAGCAGCCAGCCCTGCCCTCCATGTGCATAACAGCCATCATCTGGGATACTTCTCACAGCTGGTCACCAACAAGGGCTAGGAAAGGCAGCAGCAAGCCCCACCCTAGTACACCCAATGGCCACCATCAGATACCTGTAACCAACACTGACCAGGAGAACCAAACTGTCATGCTTTGGAGAAATTGTAGCCCACATGGGAAGAGCCTGGGACCCCACTACCTGCTTGCCTGGAAGTACCCAGGAAAATGTCAAGATGAAGAAGAAAAAGAAAGTCTCTGGCCTCTAACCCATGAAGAGCAAGTCCAGGAGATGTAAACACAGAAAATATGGAGCTGCACACCTACAGTTTCTGAAAGTGATGGCAACAGAAGTAAAGAAACAACTTCATGAGGCTATGTGAGAAATTAGAACAGAAATATACCAGGCAAAAGAAAAAAATGACAAACATAATAAAATAATTGTTAAGTACCTCTAAAGATATAAATAATGAAAAAAGAAGGGCATAGGAAAATGAGGGAAACCGTGAATGAACAATATAAAAAAGATTTAGATTACATGAAACAGATTCAAAGAGATATCCAGGAAATTAAAAAGTCCATTGAAAGCTGGCAAAAACTGCTTTAAAGAAACTGAAGATAGACTTTTAGATCTTGAAGACAGGTTTGCAGCTTGTGGTTATGAAAGGAAAGATCTCTTAAAAATAATAAGGGACCAGGAAATAACAATTCAATGGCTGCAAGATGATGCAAAGAAAAATAATTTAAGAATAATAGTTGTCAGGAAAAAATCAGGGGTCAACACAAATGACATAAAAAGTCTATTTACAGAATTAAGAGCAGAAAACTTCTCAAACATGCGAAAAAGATCTGACATACAGTTAAGTGAGGTGCATAGACCTCCAAATGCCATAACCAAAATAAACCTACACCAAGACATACAGTAATCAAGATCTCAAAAATTCAGCACAAGAACAGAATATTAAAAGATGTTAGAGAGAAGAAACAGATCACCTATAAAGGAAAATCCATCAGAATCACGACAGACTTCTCAACACAAACCACCAAATAAAGAAGATCTTGGAGTGAAGTATTCCAAGTCTTGAAAGAAAACAATCCAACCCAGATTGATGTGCCCTGCACAACTATCTTTAAAAATTAATGGGGAAATAAGTACTTCCATGACAAAGAACAAATGCGAGAATTCATGACTGCCAAACCAACCCTATGAAGAATACTGAAGGACATTCTGGAGAGATATATAATGGCCACAGTTCCAGGAACAACAGCAGAGTGGGATCACCAACTGGGGCAAGCAACTGAATGGAGGGGAAAAGTAGGCAGCCAAAGGCATAAAAATAGCATGGTAGAAATGTGTGAGTGCATGTTGGTCATAACCATTCATGTAGATGGCCTCAATTCACCAATAAAAAGAAACACAGGCAGAGTGAATCAGGAGACAGGACTTATCAATATGCTTTATACAAGAAACACATTTAACTCAAAAGAAAATTCATAGACTGAAATTCAAAGGAGAGAGAACAACACTCTATGTGACAGGGAACCAGAAAAATAAGGGTAGCTTGACCATCAACTGCAGAATGGATAAGAAAGATACGGCATTTTTATAAAATGGAAATCTACTCAGCTATAAAGAAAGATAACCTTGAGGCTCATGTAGGTAAAGGAATACAACTTGAGGTCATTCTCATGGATGAAATGTTTCAGAGTCACATGAATGAATATCATCTTGTCTCCCTAGTTTAAAAAACTAAAGGAGTTAGTGGGATCCAAAATGCACAATAAATATTGTGAAAGTGAAACAGGAGTAAATGTCTAAGAAGGGAAGGCAGTGGCCATTGTTAATCTATTATCATGTTTTGAAGCCCTGTATTGTTTTCATTGTTCTGTTTAGTTTGGTTTTATTCCATTTTGTTTGGTTTGGTTTTATTATATTTTATGGCATGGACTGCTAAGATGATAAAACATATTATGGTAGCCATTGTTGACTGCCTACTATCTTGTTTTGAAGCCCTGTGTTGCTTTCATTGTTTGGTTTTGATTGATTTTATTCTATCTTTTGTTTGCTTTTATTATGTTTGATAGTATAGGCAGCTACTTTGAAGATAACAAGAATTATTGTGGTAGCCACTGTTGTTTTCCTATTGTCTTGTTTTGAAGTACTGTATTGCTTCCATTGTTGTTTTGATTGGTTTTATTCTGTCCTGTTTTGTTTGATTTTATTATGCCTGATGGTATAGATAGTTATTTTGTAGATAACAAGAAGCATTATGGTAGGCATTACTGACTTCATTTTATTTTTTTTGAAGTCCTTTGAAGTCCTTTACTACATCCATTGTTTTGTTTCAGTTAACTCTGTTCTGTTTTATTTTGTTTGGTTTTATTATCTTCAAAATAAAATTTTAAAAACTCAAGGGAAGGGGGAGAATCTGACTTCCAGAATTACTACTATTAGATTCAAATATGCAATTTTAAACAGCCAAACCACAAGGCAATGAAATCATAGGGAGATAATGGTCCATTCACAAGAGAAAAATATGTCAACAGAAACTGTTGCTGAAAAATCAGATGCAAACATAAAACAAGGGTTTAGAACAACTGTTTTAAAGAAGCCCAAAGAAATAAAGAAGACATGGATAAATATAACAATAAAAAGGAAATATAAATAAGAAGACAAAGGTTTAAATAAAACAAGAAATTATAGAGCTCAAAAGTATAGTAATTGAAACTTTAAAAATTTTAGAGGCTTCAAAGAAGCATCAGTGAACTTTAAGATAGGAAAACTTAAATTATTGAGTTAAAGACACAGAAAAATTATTAAAGAAAAATGAACAGGCCTAAAGGATGTATGGAGAACCACCACATAGAACATGTGCCTCATGGAAATCCCAGAAGAGAAAAGGAGATAGAAAGGGGAGGAGAGAATATCTGAAGAAATAATGTTAGAAAAATCCCAAATTTGATGAAAGATGTGAACATTAAATAAGTTCTACAAGCTCCTATCAGGATGAACTCAAAGGGACTCACACTGAGACATATTACAATGAAACAGATGAAAGACAAAGACAAGAGCATATATAGAAAGCATCAAGAGAGAAGCAACAATCACATATAAAAGCTGCTCAATATTATAAATAAAATTTCCATCAGAAATTTTGGAGGCCATAAATTTAGCTAGTATATTCAATGCACTAAAAGGAAGAAGAAAAAAAAGCCTTCAGCTGAGAATCTTATGTCCAGAAAAACTATCATTTAAAAGTCATAGAGAAATTATGACATTTACAGATAAACAAAACCTAAGGGAATTCACTATCATGGCAGCTACAAAAAATCCATAAGGGACTCAGTCAGTTTCAAACAACATGACAGTAAATGGTAACATAAAGTTATAAGAAATAGTCAGTATATGTAAGTACATGGACAATTTTTTTAAATTTTATTTTTAAAAGGGTAAAACTAAACACAACAAACCAGAACAAAGCAGAACACAAGAAAGCAATGTAAGAGACATAAATTTCAAAGCAAGACAATCAGAGATCTTCACTATCTATCATATTGACTCTTGTTTTCTTCCAAATAGTTGTCCATATCTTCACATACAGAGAATTCACATGAAACAACATAGTACGGAACTGATCTGAACAGGATGAGGAAGGCGTTTTAGGTCTTCAAGACCAGACGATAGGGAAGCCAACAATGGCTGTCATAGTGTCTCTCATTCTCTTCAAAATAGCTGTCCATACCTTCGTGTATGTTGAACTTAAACAAAACAGGATAAAATCACTCTAAACAAAGAATTATAGTATTGCTGGATTTCACATCATGATGTTACGGAATCAGCACTGGGTACTGTAGTGTCTGTTTTTCTTCAAAGTAGTTGTTCATTTCATCATGCATTATATAATTGGTTCTCATAAACTGTTTATAAGTTCTACACATGCATGAGTCTCTACATGTATATCTATCCTTTCTGTATTAGAGGGAAAAACAAAACAAAGCAAGACAAAACAAATTCCTAGAAAAACATGAAGCAAAAAAGTCATATAAAACCACAATACCAGGTGATCTACAATGGTTACTATGATGTCTCAGCAATATATAACAGTATTAATAAAAACAAAACATTGGAGACAGTATAAGACTTCAAAAGCAGGTAATGATCAAACCAGAGTGGGTATCTTAGTGAAACTTGTCATCTTCAGTATAGTTGCCTATACTCTTAGACTTGATGCTATCAATCATAACAGATTTGAATAAAATCAGTCAATACAAAACAGCAATCTAACAAACCAGATTCAAATAAGATCAATCATAATAAGACAGTGTAAATTATTCATGGCTTCAGATTAAGTTGATAGGAAATTAAGGATAATATGTCCTACTATTTTTGGGATAGCTGTCCATGCCCTCAAATCTAGTGTTAAGTACACAAACTGGAACAGAATATAATCCATCTAAACAGAGTGGTGAGAATAATGTAATCTTGTTACCCTATTAACAATATCCTTGGCCTTCCTTTTTTAGAAAATTCCTCCCACAGGGTGCACTGCACATTTTGGGTCCCACTAACTCCCTCAGTTTTTAGATTCATGGAAGCAACCTGCTATTTATCCTAACTGGTTCTGAACCTTCTGACTCCTGGGCTTGATCTCGAGTTGTATTCCTTTACATATAAAAGCCTCAAGATTTTCCTTCATTGTAGCTGAGTAGTTCTCTACTGCACAAAAGTATCATGTCTTTTCAACCTATCTGCAGGTGCTGGTGAGTTGCCCCTATTTTCTCTGGTTCCCTGTCACACAGAGCATTGTTTTCTCATTTTTGACTTTCCGTCCATAAACCCTCTTTCAGGTTAATTATGTTTCCAATATGGATCATCTCGATGGACCCTATCTCCTGATCTACTCTGCCTGTGTTTCTTTTTGTTAGTATATCAAGGCCATCTATGTTAGAGATTACAGCCAACCTTCTCTGCCTCATTTCTGCTATTCTATTTTTCTGCCATTGGTTGTCTGTTTTTCCTCTTTCATTCCACTGTTTGCCCCATTCACTGAGGCCTTTCTACCACTGTTCCTGAAATCCTCATATTTTTTTTTCTCTCTCTAGAATGTCCTTCAGTATTTTTTGTAGGGTTGGATAGGTGGTCATAAATTCCACCAGTTCCTCTTTGTCATAGAGGCATCTTGTTTCTCCAGTAATTTTTAGAGACAGTTTTGCAGGATACATAAATCTGGGCTGGAGGTTATTTTCTTTCAGGGCTTGAATTACTTCGCTCTAAGCTCTTCTTGATTTGATGGTCTGTGTTGAGAAGACTGCCATGATATTGATGGGTTTTCCTTTATAGGTGATCTGTTTCTTTTCTCTGACAGCTTTTAATATTCTGTTCTTATATTGAATTTCTGGGATCTTGATTATTATGTGTCTGGGTGTAGCTCTGTTTTGGTTGTAGGTGGCTGGAGTTCTGTATGCTTCATACATCTGCATATCATTTTCCTTTTTCTATGTTTGGGAAGTTTTCCTTAATAATTTCTGTGAATAGCCTTTGCAATTCCTTTGTTTGGACTCCCGCTTCTTCAGTCACATGCTTTATACTTAGTTTATAAATCCTTTTGTCGTCTTCTAGCCTTTGTATTGTTACTGCCTGTTTCCTTGTTATTTTTAAGAGATCTTTTCTCTCTTAATCACACAATGCAAAACTGTCTTCGAGTTTTGATAGTCTATCCGCAGTTTCTTTCAAGCAGTTTTGCCAGCTTTCAATGGAGTTTTTAGTTTCCTGGTAATCTCTTTGAATATGCTTTATGTATTCTAGGTTTTCTTTATATTCTTCATTGAATGTTTCTCTCCTTCTTTTGTGTTCCTTCATTCTTCCATCTGTGTCTTCTTGAAAGGTGCTTAGCATTTCTTTAATTAATCCAATTATATATTGCTTAACTTGAGTTAATATTTCAGTTTTGAGCTCGTTCACAAGGTCAAGAAGATATCTCTTTATGTCCGCTGATGCCATGTTTGATGTTGACTGTTTGCTGCCCTCCATCTCTTTTGTATTTAACTTTCCTGGATTAATAGTCTCAGGGTTAGGGGCTGGGAGCTTTTTCTTATTTCCTTCTATCGTCATGTTTTTGTTTCCTTCCATACAATTGTATAGTGTAGTTCCCAGCCCCTTTCCTTGTTGGTTATAGTTCTTCTGGAGCACACAGGCTAGGGGTTTCTGCCCTCTTCAGTTTGCTGTTGGTCACTGAGGTGTAGGCAGGGACAGTGTACGCCAGCCATCACAGGCCTTCACTGTGTCAGTGCATGCTGCGTGTAGGAAATCAGTTTGGGATTACTTATTTGGTCCCAGCCAGGCATGTGACCCAGGTCAAGCAGATCCCACCAATCTGTTCTGGGAGGGGAGCAACCAACTGGAGTCACTGCCATTCCCAGATTGGGCAGTCCTGCCCAACTCCAACATGTCATCCAGTTGGTCGCCTCTTTCCCATGGGAGGGTCTTATTCCCAGCACTCATCTTGGTTTAATGCTGGTCCCTCTCTGGCACCATTCTCAGTTGGGCTCCCCAACTTCTGGACCTCTGACTTCAGTACAGCTGCAGGAGTCCACAGTGCCTCTGGGCGAGTTGCGTGGGGTGGCTCAACTCCACACTCTGGCCACTCAAGCCAGTCACTTTGGCGTGGGTTCGGTCACTCAAGTGGATCTCTGGCATGAATTCAGGTGGCTTGGCAAGATTGCAGTGCTTGCCAATCTTAGGTTCTCTAATGGTAGCCCTGGGACCTTGTATTCAAGCCATTTCTTTCCCTTCAGTTTCTTCCTGGGTTGAGAGAGTCCATCTCCTTCTGTCTGGATCTCTCCAGGATGTTCTATTCTGGCGTCTGAGCTGTCTCTCTCAGAGAGGCTCCATATCCTGCTGCCTACTGGTCCACCATCTTTTCAAAGCCTCACATGGACAATTCTAAAAGCTAATATTAGACTATGGCTTGTGACTCCACTTTTGTTTTCTATCTAATTGAAGAGACTAAGCAATCTTTAAAATTTTTATGTTTTGGGGCAAGGATGTTATTTTCCCCCAGCCTTATTGAGGTATGATTGACAAATAAAAATAGTAATTTAGTTGTTTCATATGATGATTTGATATACATATGCATTATGAAATGAGTATGACAATCAAGTTAATTAATGTAACAGGCATATAATTTTATGACATCAATTACTGAAAGGGGTGGGAACAAAATTGCAGAACAGAGTTTTACTATATTATTGAACTTAAGAGAGTATAAATTCAAATTAGACTGTTTTAACTTTAGGATTTTAAATGTAATCCCCATGGTAACCACAAAAATAATAGCTGTAGAATACATAGCTATGAAATGAACTGAAAATAGAATTTAAAGATTTTGTTACCAAAAATCAACTAAATTTAAAAGAAACAATAATCCAGGAAATGAGGTAAAGTTCTAAGGTATACCAACAGAAACCCCTTCTGATCAGAAATTCTTTTAAATGAAAATATATTCCCAAGTAAAAAGAGACTAGAAGAATGCACATTTTTTTAAAGGCATGACCCAACTATATGCTGTGCTCAAGAGACGAATTTTAGTTCCAAAGACACAAATAGGTTGACTAGGAAAGAATGGAAAGATATTCCATGTAAGTAGTAAGCAAAAAAGAACATAGACAGGTAGCCTTATTAAGATCAGACAACATTGGTTTTAAGTAGAAAACAGGTTATTAAAAAATGGACATATTAATCAAAATTGAACAGCCTGAAAATATGACAATTATAAACATTTACATATTAATAACAAATCACAAGCAAAAACTGATTAAATTGAAGGGTGAAATAGACATTTCCACAATAGTTGATTGAGACTTTAATACATTCCTCTTAATGGCTCGGACAACCAGGCAGAAATAAGGTATTAGAAGAATTAATACAAATAATAAACTAGATTTAGCATACATGTACAAAATTCTCAAGAACAAAATATATATTATTCTCAAGTACACATGAATCATTCTCCACGAAGCACCATATGTTAGATAAAAAATTATTAAATACGTCTATAAAGATATACATAAAATATCTTCTCCAAATACAATAAGATGAAGTTAGAAATCAGTAATAGATGAAACGCAGAAAAATATCTCAAACTTGAGTAATTTAACACACCCTTAAACAACCAATGGATCCAAGAAGAAATAAGAGAACTATAATAACTATCAACAATGAATGAAACAAGAGTGCACCATACCAAAACATAAATACTAACAAAACATTGATAAAGGTAAATTTATAACTATAAATGCTTACATTAAAACACAAGAAAGAGTTTGACAACCTAACTTAATGACAAGGAACTAGTAGAATTCAAGTGGAATAAAATAATATTCTAGTAGAAGGAAATAATTACACAAAAAATACATATAAACAAAATAGTGAATAGAAAAACAATAAAAA
Organism: Dolichotis patagonum; assembly: GCA_004027295.1. Classification (NCBI taxonomy): domain Eukaryota; kingdom Metazoa; phylum Chordata; class Mammalia; order Rodentia; family Caviidae; genus Dolichotis; species Dolichotis patagonum. The sequence continues at coordinate 34,178 of PVJX010003103.1, forward strand.
TAAGAGTAAAAGTTGGTCCTTTGAAAGATCAACAAAATTGACAGACTGCTAACCAAACAAAACTAAGAGCACTTAAAATTCAAAAATCAGAAATGAAACTGGAAATATCATTACCAATTCTACTGAAATAAAAAAGTTCAAAAAAGAGTACTATGAGCAATTGTACATCAACAAATATATATTTTTAATCTATTTTTTTTAACTAGTGGCACACAAAAATCTATGGTGCTATGTGATTTAAAATCTTGATTTAATGTTTGGTGATTGTGTGATTTAAAGATTTGGTTGCATGTACATGCTAAATTTATTTCAACACTTGGTTATAGGAACTGTTGCAGCTAGAAATAAACACCATGATAAGTAAATCAAATGGAAGAAAAATGAAACATGATAAGCTGAATCAATCACAATATTCAATTTGCAAACTACCTATCATTTTGCAAAGCATTTCAAATTCAGCTAATACATTTCTCTTTATCCTGGTGTCCAGCAGAGGATATTACAAACTTTTGTATTTTATCCTTAGCTTTCTCCCCTTTGCAATCCTCTCATTTACTTTTTTATATTATTATGCAAATACTTTCAGTACAATGTTGGATATACATTTTCCTAAAAATTATCTTCATTAGATGTATGTATCCTTGGCCATGCCCAGTGACATCCTAGGAGCTAGCAGAGGCCTGAATTTAGTCCCAGGAGCTGAACTTGAGTGAGTTGAATCCCAGCACATGGGGGAAGATTTGCAGAATCGCTCCTAGCAAGTAAGACAATGCCAGGGTCTCAAATTACTAGAGGACAAATGGGAGGTCTCTGAGGGCCTAACTAGGCCAAGCCCAGTGACATCCAAGCAGCTAGCAGTTGCCTAAACTCTTCCCTGGGAGCCAAAAGTAGGCCAGATGATTCCCAGCGCATAGGGGAAGCTTTGGAACATTGCTGGAAACCCAGAAATATAGGAAAATGACAAAACAAAAGCAAAAAATGCAATCTCAAACTTTCAGCACAACCCAAGGAAGCCTTGGACACAGATGAAAATGCAAGCCATACACCCGAAATTACTGAAATGATAACAACTGAAGTAAAGAAACAACTCCAGGAAGCTATAAAAGAACTCAGATAAGAAATAATCTCCCAGGTAAAAGAAGAAATGATAGATGTAATGAAAGAAATGCTGAACACATCTAAAGAAAACATAATTTAAAAATTAGAAGAACAATGCAAAAAGATTGAAACCCTGAATGCACAATATAAGAAACAGACAGAATGTATGAAGCAGATTCAAAGAGATATACAAGAAATCAAAAATTCTGTCAAAAGTTGGCCAAACTGCCTCAACAAATCTGAAGACAGAATTTCAGACCTCAAAGACAATATTACAGCTAGTGAACAGGAAAGGAAAGATCTTTCAAAAATAACAAGGAATCAAGAAATAACAATTCAACAGCTGCAAGATGATGTAAAAAAAAACAATGTAAGATTAATAGGGTTAAATGAAAAAGAAGGTGACAACACAAATGATATCAAGAGGCTATTTATAGAAATAATAGCTGAAAATTTCTGAAACATAAGAATGGAAACAGGCATAAAGATCAGTGAAGCATACAGAACTGCAAATAACCATCACCAACATAAAACTACACCTGGGCATATAATAATCACCATCCCAGAAGTCCAACATAAGAACAGAATATTAAAAGCTGCTAGAGAGAAGAAACAGATCACCTATAAAAGAAAGCCTATCAGAATCACAGCAGACTTCTCAACACAAACAATGAAGTCAAGAAGAATATGTAGTGAAGTATTTCAGATCCTAAAGGAAAACCACTTCCAACCCAGACTGATGTACCCTGCAAAACTGTCCTTCAAAATCAATGGAGAAATAAGTTACTTCCATTGCAAAGAACAGCTGAAGAACTTCATGACCACCAAACCAACCCTGCAAAGAATACTGAAAGACATTCTAGATAGACATAGGAAAAAAACCACTAAGCAAGGCAGAAAATTAAACAGAGTGGAAAGGTAAAGAAGCAAAAGCAGAAAGATAACATGTCAAAAATCAACCACTATATATCAGCTAGAAGCATTAATGTAAATGGCCTCAATTCATCAATTAAAAGAAACATACTGGCAGAATGAATCGAGAAACAACATCCAACCATATGCTGTCTACAAGAATCCCATCTAATCCACAAGGAAACCCATAGACTGAAAGTCAAAGGATGGAAAATAATGCTCCATGCAACAGGAACCAAACAAAAGCATGGATGGCTATTTGGTTTTCAGACCATGGGAACTTCAAACCAAGAATGATCCAAGGTAATAAAGAAGGTCACTACATACTAGTTAGGGGAAAACTTCAAGAGGAAGAGATAATAATCTTAAATATATATGCACCAAATTCTGGAGCACTTAGCTATATAAAACAAATATTAACAGAAATGAAAAAATCAAATAAGCAATAACACAATTATAATAGGAGACCTTAACATGCCATTGATACAAAGGTATAAATCAATGATACAGAATATCAGCAAACAAATAACGGAACTGAATCACAGCTGTGAACAAATGGACTTGGTGGACGTATACAGAGTGTTCCACTCAACAACATCAGAATATACATTCCTCTCAGCAGCACATGGAACATTCTCTAAAACAGACCATATACTAGTCCACAGAACATGCTTAAGTAAATACAAAAGAATGGAAATTATCCCATTCATTTTATCAGATCATAGCACCATGAAACTAAAAATTAATGATAAAAGAAACTGCAAAAACTCCACAAACACATGGAAATTGAATAATACACTCCTGAGCAATCAGTGGGTCACATAGGAAATTAAAGAAGAAATTAAACAATATCTACAAGCAAATGAAAATACTAATACATCCTACCAGAACATGTGGGATGCAATGAAAGCCGTCCTTAGAGGAAAATTTATTGCGGTGAATTCCCACATCAGAAAAACAGAATGAACATAAATAAACAACCTGATGTTACAACTCAAATGTCTGGAAAAAGAAGAGCAAGTCAAGCACAAAGCCCAAGGAAGGGAGGAAATTATAAATGTCAGAGCAGAAATCAATGAAATAGAGACTAAAAACACAATACAAAGAATCAATAAATCAAAGAGTCGGTTCTTTGAATGAATAAATAAAATTGATAAGCCCCTAGCCAACCTTATTTAAAAAGGGGAAGAAAAAACTCAAATTCATGCAATAAGGAATGAAAAGGGTAAAATCACTACAGACCCTGTGGAAATACAGAAGATCATCAGTACCTATTTTAAAAACCTCTACTCTCATAGGCTTGAAAATACAGAAGAAATAGACAGATTCCTAGAAACATATGAACTACCAAAGCCTGGTTAAGAAGATGTAAAACTGCTAAATAACCCAATTTCAATTAACAAAATTGAAAATGTAATTAAATCCTTACCAACAAAGAAAAGCCCAGATCCAGACAGATTCACTGCAGAATTCTACAAGAAATTCAAAGAAGACACTGCCAACACTCCTCAAACTCTTTAGTGAAATTGAAAGGGAAGCATTTCTTCCTAACCCATTTCTGGAAGCAAATACTACTCTAGTACCAACACCTGAGAAAGACCCAACTAAAAAAGAGAACTACAGGCTCCCTAATGAACACAGGTGCAAAAATTCTCAATAAAATATTGGCAAATAGAATGCAGCAAATCATCAAGATTATGAACCACGACCAAGTGGGATTCATCCCAGGAATGCAGGGATGGTTCAACATACATAAATCAACAAATGTAATCCACCATATCAATAGAGCCAAAAATAAGAACCACATGATCATTTCTATAGATGCAGAAAAAGCTTTTGACAAGGTCACTCATTCATGATAAGAAACTTAGAGAAAATTGGAATAGATGGTCTTTACCTCAATATGATACAAGCCATCTATGAGAAACCAACAGCCAGCATCATATTAAATGGCCAAACACTGAAAGTCCTTAGCCTAAAATCAGGAACAAGACAAGGACGTCCATTATAACCAGTCTTATTCAATATAGTGCTGGAAATACTAGTCAGAGCAATTAGAAAAGAGAGAGAAATAAAAGGAGTGAGGATAGGAAAAGAAGAAGTTAAATTATCATTATTTGCAGATGACATGCTACTATACATAGAAGAGCCACAAAACTCCATTGAAAGACTCCTAGATATAATAAATAAATTCAGTAATGTAGCTGGATACAAAGTCAACACTCAAAAATCAATAGCATTTCTATACACTAACAACAAAATCCCTGAGAGAGAAATAAGAGAAGCCACACCCTTCACAATAGCATCCAAAAAAATGAAATACTTAGGAATTAATCTAACAAAAGAAGTAAAATAATTATGTGAAGAGATTTTCACCATCACTGGTCATTCAAGAAATGGAAATTAAAACAACATTGAGATTTCATCTCACTCTAGAAAGAATAGCTGCCATTAAGACATCAACTGATAACAAATGTTGGCGAGGCTTTGGGGGAAAAAAGGAACACTGCTCCACTGTTGGTGGGAGTGTAAACTGGTGCAATCACTATGGAAACCAGCATGGAGATTTCATAGAAGACTAGGATTAGAAGTTCCATTCAATCCAGCTATTCCCCTCCTGGGTATTTTCCCAGAAAAATTGAAAAGGTCATGTCACAGGGATATATGTGCACCCATGTTTGTAGCAGCATAATTTGTAATAGCTAAATCTTGCAAACAACCAAAATGCTCATCAACCACAGAGTGGATGAAAAAGATGTGGCATTTTTATACAATGGAATATTACTCAGCTATGAAAAAGATGATATTGAGGCTTTCATAGGTAAATGGAGACAACTTGAGAATATTCGCATTAGTGAAATAAATAAGAATCATATTTATAAATATCACATTGTGTCTCTAGTGTAAAAAGTAATAAGAACTGTAGGAGTAATAAAACTCAAAATGTGTACTTGCTACTGTAAAAGAGAGAGGAAAAGAAAGTGATCTAAAGGATATAACTGCATGTATGTTTAAGTGTGTAACATGGATGACCATATTACTGTTTTTGTTAGATCATGGAGCAGAACTGTTAACAGCCTCACTGTTTGAACATCTACTTTGTATGTTTTAATTTTGTAACTTGAACAACTATTTCCAAGATAACAGAATGTAATTTATCAAGTAGTGATTTCTTAGTGTTTTTTTGTCATTTTATTTTTTCCTTGGAATTCCTTGGAATTCTGTTGCTACCCTTTTTTCTGTTTTGTTTTGTTTTATTTTCTCTCTCTTTTTAAATAAAATTTTTAAAAAAGTAAAAGATCTATTCAGGGAAAATTATAATACCCTGACAAATAAATCGAAGAGGAGCTCAGAAAATGGAAAGACTTCCCTTGTTTATGGATAGTAAGAATATTGTGAAAATGGCCATTCTCTCAGAATTGTTATATAGATTTAATGCAATCCCAATCAAAATACCACTAGTATACCTCATAGATCTAGAGAAATCACTCCTAAAATTCATCTGGAACCAGAAGAGACCTAGAATAGCAAAGGCAATTCTAAGCAACAAAGTCAAGGCAGGAGGCATCACAATCCCTGACTTGAAGCTATACTACAAAGTTACTGTAATAAAATCAGCATTATACTGGAATAAAAACAGACCTGAAGATCAATGGAATAGATTAGAAGATACAATTACAACTACAAACACACTCAGCCACCTTATCTTTGATAAAGGGGCCAAACACAATCACTGGAAGAAAAATAGTCTCTTTAATAAGTGGTGCTGGAAAAATTGGCTCTCCATATGCTGAAAAGTAAATCTAGAACCATGTCTATCACCTTCTACTAAACTAAAGTCGAAATGGATCAAAGATCCAAATATTAAAACAGAAACACTAAATTTGTTGAAAGACAAAGTAGGTAGAAATCTTGAAGACATAGGGGTAAGTAGAAAATTCATGAACAAGAATCAAACCACATGCAAAATACTTCACAGAATTAATAACTGGGATCACGTCCCATTAAAGAGTTTTTGCATGTCAAAAGAAATCTCCAGCATAGTGAAAAGAAAACCCACATATTGGGACAAAATCTTAGTAAACTGTCCCTCAGACAAAGCACTTCTGCCTAGAACATATAAAGAATTTTTAAAAATCAGATCCCCCAAACTCAAAGACCCATTCCAAAAATGGGCATCTGAGATGAATACACAGTTCTCAGATGAATAAATATGAATGGCAAATAAATACATGAAAAAATGTTCAGCATCATTTCTCATTAGAGAAATGTAAATAAAAACAACACTGAGATTCTGTGCCACTCCAGAAAGAAGGGCCAGGATAAAGAAAACTACCAACAACAAATGCTGGAGAGGCTGTGGGGAAAAAGGAACTCTTTGCACTGTTGGTGGGAGTGTAGACTGGTGCAACCACTATGGAGGTCAATCTGGAGGTTCCTCAAAAAGCTGGGTTTGGAAGTCCCATTTGACTCAGCTATTCCACTTCTGGGCATATTCCCAGAAGAACTTAAAATATCATACCACAGTTATATATGTGCACCCATGCTTATAGCCATATCTTAGAAACAACCTAAATGCCTATCAACTAAGAAATGGATAAAAAAGATGTGGTATTTTTATACAATGGCATACTACTCAGCTATAAAGAATGATCACATTAAGATATTCATAAGTAAATGGATGCAACTCGAGACCATACTCATAAGTGAAATAAATCAAACTCACATGTGTAAATACCGTATAGTCTCCCTAGTATAAGAAATGGTAAGAGTACATAAGATACAAAAAACTCAACAATTACATTGAAAGGATAAGAATCTGCTTAAAGGAGAAAAAATAATCTCAGGGAAAATGAGGAAAAAGAAAAGGAAAAGAAAAATTGTCTGAAATTATATAAACACACTTAGGATATCTAAGATGATGGTGCTATAAATACTGTAAGTTCTTGGAACAAAATAGTTAACATTCATAGGATTGAAACAATTGTGCATACTATTGTATGGTGATCTGAGGAGCTCTTGAAGATCATTATGTAAAATAACAACCCCAGGTATGCTCCTACCATCTTGTTTTGAAGGTCCTTTTTGTCAGTGTTTTGGGCTGTTTGCTATTGTTATTTATTTGTCTTTTTTGTTTTGTGCTTTTCTAGGATTTTGTTTAATTTTGTTTTATTTTGTTTTGTTTTTCCCTCTAATACAGAAAGGATAGGTATACATGTAGAGACTCTACATGAGTAGAACTCCTGAAAAGTTTATGAGAATCGATTATATAATACATGATGAAATCAACAGCTACTTTGAAGAAAAAGAGACACTATGGTACCCAGTGCTGATTCCTTAACATCATGCGGTGAAATCCAGCAAATCTATTATTGTTTTTTCAGAGTGATTTTAGTATCTTTTGTATTGTTTAATTTCAACATACATGAAGGTATGGACAGCTATTTTGAAGAGAATGAGAGACATTATGGCAGCCATTGTTGATTTCCCTATTGTTTCATTTTGAAGGCCTAAAATGCCTTCATCATCCTGTTCTGATCAGTTTAATACTATTTTGTTTTGTATGAATTCATTGTGTGTGAAGATATGTACAATTATTTAGAAGAAACAGACAATTTGATAAGACAGTGATGATCTCCTGTTGTCTTGCTTTGAAATCTGTGTCTCTTACACTGTTTTCTTCCAATCTGTTTGGTCCTGTTTTGTTATGCTTAGTTTCACTCTCCTTAAAATAAAATTTAAAAAAATAATGAAGTTTGTGTCCTTGTAAGCTCTCTATAATCAAGATATAGAAAATATTTACCACCCTCAAATTTCCTTCCTGCTTCTTCACAACCAATCCTACCAACCTTTTACCCCATGCACTGATCCAGCTTCAAGCAACCACTGATCTGTTTTTAGTTGTAACAGATTTGTTTCTCCTGTTTTAAAATTTTATAGGAAAAGATCCATACATTATGTGCTGTTTTGTGTATCACTTCCTTCCATGATCACCATAATTGTTTTAAGATTCCTTCATACTGTTATGTACATATATAGTTCACCTATGCTTATTGTTTAATAGTCTATTTTTTGGATATTAGCATAATCATCTTACCCTTTCGTTTACTGAGGAGCATCTGTGTGATCTCCTGGGTTTTGGGTACAAACCTTAGTGTGGATGTTTCTTTCCTTTTCTCTTAAGGAAACACCAATGAGTGGAATTGCTGGATTATGAGGAAGTATATGTTTGACTTTGTGAGATGCTGTCCAACTATTTTCAAAAGCTGGGCCATTTTTCACTTCTACTGGCCCTATATTTCTGCCTGCATGCTTATTTTCAGTCTGTAAAATTTTAACTATTTGTTGGCATACAGTGGGCTTTATTTCCAATGTTCATAAAATGAGTGCAGTCGTACACATAAGGTTTCCAAAATACTCTAAATCACTGTGTATATTGTCAGAATAGCCCTAAATGTCTAGGGATCATGTTACATACCTAAAACCTTGTGGAAACAGTTCACTGCCTTAAATTTTGGCCACTGTGACTCTTAGAAAGCTGCTTTCTAATGTACTACATTATAGAAGTTTTGAGTATTTAAATTTTATATTTTTAAACAGAATGAGAGAAAATTATTTTCCTGCTTTCACTTCTTAGGCTGGCAACTGTTAGCAAGGGCTGCCTGTCCAAGTGAGTTGTTCCACTTCGGTGTGGTACACGCAGTACTGCAGCTTTGGCTTCCCCCTTGATTGAAGTTCATGTGCACAGAGGCTGACTCTAAAGAAAAAATTTGTTTCCCCTTCCAGCATGCCCCAGGAGGTGGCTGGACTCCAGCATTTTCTTCGTCACTTTACTCACCATTCTCACTAAAGTTTATGGACATTCATCTGTCATTTCACAGCTTGTTGGCAGAAAAGAAACAGAGCAAATACCAAGAAACCTCAGCAGTAAGTCGGCTTCTAGCAGGTCAGATGCCCAGAAATATGCTCAGCATGATAGTTTAATCAGAGAATCACGCAGTATTATTGCTTCTGCCTGAGAGGAGCAGACTTTTTTCTTTTCAAGCAAGCTCTCTTCAGATAGCTATTAGGTTGTTGAATGAGAAGCTGCACAAAAGAAATGCTGGCTCCTTGTGGTCTTTCAGATCATTAAAAAGTAACCCAGGTGGCAAAACCAGTTATCATTTCCTTGGCTACAGTAGATGAAAGAGTAAGATTGGACACCAATCTGACGGTGAAACCATCAGCCCAGAGAAAAAGTGGATTCATCAATTCTGTGGGAAATAAGGAGTCAAAGTGATTACTTGGCATTGTGCGGAGATGCCAACCTGTTGATACGGGTGATTTTGCTCTTCAGCTGTTGGTTTGGTCTTGAAGAGTCTCATGCAGTCAAACTTGCTGATGTGTTTTTTGTTCTTGTGGTACCTCCCACACAGTGAATCTCCAGCTCCCCAGATCCAGAGCAGAAAGGTAAAGCTGGAATGTGTGCAGCAAATTCACTACCAGGGAAAAGGTGTTCTAAGACAGCTTAGCACAATTAGCAATCAAGTACCTAAAAGCTTTTTGGGGTTGTTCCCTCTGGCAGCTCAAAGGGTGCCTTCCTCACCTAGTGTATTTCAATGACAGAGTACACTGCTTTGTTGCCAAAACACGTATAGAAAAATGCTATCAACAAGCACTTTTTGCAAACAGGCTGCTTCTTTCTTCCTCTGACACTCAGTATCAAACTGGTCCTTAAATATGACTGTGTAACAGTAATACCAGTAACAATTTCTAGAAGCAGATGCATACAGAAAGGATCTCAAAAGAGAAGGTGAATGTTGAGAATAGAGGTTTTGGTTTAATGAAAGAAGACTTCAGAAACTGCAAAGTGAGCTCAAAGGTCACTTTAAATTTTAAGTACAAAGATAACAGACACTGTAGCAGAGGTGACTATGCATTTCAGCTGCTACAATAAAATATCTCAGATTGAAGAGGTTGTATCTCTCATCATTCTGAAGATTTTCAACATCTAGGTTTTGGGATGTACTATGTCTGGTACAAGCTCATTCTTCATACATGGTGCTATCTAGCTGTCTTTGAGTGGCAGGCAGGACAGGATAAGAAAGAGGTAATGGACTCTGTGTCTCATACGTCAGAGGAGCAGAGAACAAATGGCAAAAACCAAAACCAGTCCCCTCTAACCCTTTTGTGAGGCACAGTCTCAGGATTCAGTCATTTCCCAAAATGTGCTCCCTACCTATTATTACCATCACTCTCAGAATTAAATTTCAACACATGAATTTTGGAAGCCATTCAGGCTGTAAGAAGAGGAAGGGCTGGTGTGGGCAAAAAGAGGAGACGACAGTGTGGACACTCATCCCCTGCTGACTCCTCTAGGCTCCCTGGTAAACTGATGAAACTAGACCTCAAGTCAACAGATATTCTTGGTGTCCAGACTCTTCTTCAAATAAATGTTGTTTTAAAAGCTGAGTAAGTTGATCCAGAAGCCCCGAGAGATCAGAGGGGTCTCAGTTTAGAGGTTTTGGCGAGGTGGGCTTACTGCTGCTGTTTTTAAAAATTAACTTTATTGATACATTTTAGGTGTACATAATGATAACATTTATCATAGGAATTTGTGTACAATATATCTTGATTCATCATTTTTCCCATTCCCCTCTTCTCCTTTCAATCCCTCTTCTTATTTACGAAAGTTTTGTTTCCATATTTTCTTTTCTCTGCCTTCTTTCTCCTTACCCCCTCCCTTGTTCCCTTTCCCATTTGAACATTTTCTTACCAATTCCTAATATCTGTTACACATGTTGGTCCTTATTTACACTTTCAGTTTCTCACAACAGAGAAACAATGTGTTATTTAAACGTGTGTATGATTTATTTCACTTAAGAGCATGATCTCAAGGTGCATCCATTTACCTGAATGCCTGAAATTTATCCTTCTTTAGCAAAGAGGTATTCCATTGTATCAAAACACTACAACCTCTTTATCTATTTGTCTGTTCACAGGCATTTGGACTGTTTTCAGGATTTAGCTCTTACAACTTTTGCTGTTATGATTATGGGTGTGTATATATCGCTGTGGTATGATGCTTTTAATTCTTTCAGAAAGACATAAAGAAGGGGAATAGATGAGTTAAACCTCTAGTTTTAGTTTTTTTGAGGAGTCTCCACATTGAGTTCCACACTGGCTGCACCAGTCTACACTCCCACCAACAGTGGAGAACGGTTCCTTTTTCCCGACAAGCCCTCCACATTTGCTATTGGTTGATTTCTTAATAATAGCTACTCTTTCTGGGGTGAGAAGAAATCTCAGTGTTGTTTTAATTTACATCTAAAATGATCAGTGATGTTGAGCATTTTTTCATTATTTATTTTCTGTTTGTACTTCTCTATCTGAAGAGGTATCTATTCATTTCAAATGCCCATTTTTGGATTGGCTCTTTAAATTCGAGGTTATGATATTTTTTGAGTTCCTTATATATTCAAAATGTTAGTCCTTTGGCAGAGAAACAACTGGAAAAAGTTTTTTTCTCACTCTGAGGGTTTTCTCTTCACTGTGTTGGTAGTTTATTTTGCTGTGTTAAAGGTCTTTAATAAGATAATATCCCATTTATTGATTTTTTTTATTATTTCTGGTGTGAGCAAGGTTTTGTTCATAAAGTTTTGCCTTCAACTGTATCTTCAAGAGTTCTACATATTCTGTCTTCTAATAGATTTAAAGCTTTTGTTTTAATATTTGGATTGGTGATCCATTTTGATTTTAATTTAGTGCATGGTGAGAGATAAGGGTCTAGTTTTAATCTTTAGGATGTGGAAAGTCAGTTTTTCTAGAATCATTTATTAAAGAGGCAATCATTCTGCCAGTGAACATGTTTGCCCCCTTTGTCAAAGATAAGGTGGATGAGTGTGTTTGGAGTTATTTCTGTATCTTCTAATCTGTTTCATTGATCCTTGAGTCTCTCTCTCTCCGTCTTTTTTTTTTTGCCAGTTCCATTCTGCTTTTATCAGAGTAACTTTGTAATATAATTTCAAGTTAGAGATTGTGATGCATCCTTTGTTGCCTTTGTTGTCCCAATTGCTTTTGTTATTCTAGGTCTTTTCTGGTTCCAGATGAATTTTAGGATTGTTTGCTCTAATTCTGTGAGATATGCTCTCAGTATTTTGATTGGAATTGCATTGAATTTGTCTAACAAATTTTCGAAGTATGGTCATGTTCATTGTATTGGCTCTTCCTATCCAAGAAAAATGGATATCTTTACATTTTTCTTATACCCTCTTTGATTTCTTTTTTTCAGAGTACAGTAGTTTTCAAGGTAAATATCATTTACTTCATTAGATTGATTCCTAAGTATTAAATTATTTGATGCTATTGTGAAGGGTGTGGTTTCCTTAATTTCTTTGTTTCTGAGTTTATCATTTGTGTACAGAAATGCTATTGATTTTTGAATGCTGACTTTGCATACAGCATTTGGTTATTAAATCTAGAAGTCTGTTGGTGCAGCTTTTGGGATCTTCTATGTACAGTATCATGTCATTTGCAACAAATGTTAATCTAACTTCTTCCTTTCCTATCTTTAGTCTTTTTATTTTTTTATTCTTTTTCTCTTTTCTAATTGCTCTGGCTAATGTTCCCAAAACTATATCGAAGTAAGTGGTGATAATAGACCTCCTTGTCTTTTCTGATTTTAACATAAAAGCTTACAATTTTTCAAATTAGTGTAATATTGGCTTGTTGGTTTGTTATAGACAGCCTTTATCAGATTGAGACAAAGACCATCCATTCTGATTACCTGTAGATTTTCTATCATGAATGAGTGTTGAACTTTGTCAAATGTTTTGTCTGTATCTACTGAGATGATCATGTGGTTCTTGTCTTTGGTTCTGCTGATACAGTTATTACATCTATTGGTTTGTATATGTTGAACCATCCCTGCATCCCTGAGATGAATCCTATGTTGTCATCATGTATTATCTTCTTGATGATTTGCTACATTCTGTTTGCCAGTATCTCAAGGACTTTTCCATCTATGTTCATTAGGAGTATTGAATTGTACTTTTGTTTTTGTTTATTTGGTTGGGTTTTGGTTGGATATTTCTCTGGTTTTGGTTTCAGGGCATTGCTTGATTCTAGTCATAAGTTTGGGAGTATCTGTTCCTTTCAATTTCATTAAAGAGTTTTAAAGAGTTTCACAAGTGGTGGCATTAGATCTCTAAATTTCTTGTAGAAGTCAGCAGTGAATCATCCCCCAGGACCTAGGCTTTTCTTTGTTGATTTTTAATTACATGTTCAATTTCATTGACTGATATTGTATTATTAAGAATTTTTTACATCTTGATTCAGTTTTGGTAATTCACATTTATTTAGGAATCTGTCTGTGTTTACTTGTTTTCCATCCTATTGAATACAAGTTCTCAAAGCAGGTATTGATAATTTTCTGGGTATCTGCATGGTCTGTTGTGATTTCACTCTTTTAATTCTTAATTGGATGGATTTGAGTCTTTGCTTTCTTTTTTTTATAAGCTTGGCTATGAGCCTCTCAATTTTATTTAATTTTTCAAAGAATCAACTCTTCAATTAATTGATTCTTTGTATTGTTTTCTTAGTCTTCATTTAATTAATTTCTGATCTGATCTTTATAATTTTTTACTTCAAATGAGGTTTGGGCTTGACTTGTTCTTGTCTTTCTAGAGGTCTGAGGTGCAAAATTAGTTTGTTTATTTGAGCTTGCTCTATTTCCCTGATGTGGGAATTCACTGCTAAAAGTTGCCATCATAGGACAACTTTCATTGTGCCTTCTAAGTTCTGGAATGTTCTATTGGCATTATCATTTAATAGTAGAAACTGTGAAAATTTTTAAATTTCATCTGTGACCCATTGATTGTTCCTGAAGGTATTATTTCCTGAAGGTGTAGTTTTGATATCTTTTGCCACTAATTTCTAATTTCATTGCACTATGATCTGATAATATGCATGGGATAATTTCAGTTCCTTTGAAATTTTAAGAAAATACTTAAGCAGTTCTATGAACTGGTAGGTGGTCTATTTTGGAGAATATCCCATACACAGATAAGAAGGATGTATATTCTGATATGCAAGGTAGGACACTCTGTAGATATCTTTTAAGTCTATTTGTTTAAATGCTTGGTTTCAGTTCTGATATGTCTTTGTTGGATTTTTGTCTAGTTGATCAGTTTGTGATAGTGGGGTGTTGAGGTCCCCTGTTACATTTGTGTTAGTGCCTATATAACTTTTTATGTCCATTAATATTTGTTTTATATAATTCAGTGTGCCAGTATTTGGTTCATATATACTTATTGTTATTTTCATCTGGGAGTGTTCCTCTAATAAGTATGTAGTGATCTTTATCTCTCTTGATCAATCTTGACTTGAAGTTTACTTTGTCTGCAAATAGGATATCTATCCCTGATTTTTTATAGATTCCTGTTGCATGGGAGATTGCTTTCAATCCCTTGAATTTCAGTCTGTGAATTTCTTTTTGAGTTGAATGTTTTTCTTGTATACATAATATTGTTGGATATTGTTTCTTGATCCATTCTACCAGTCTATTTCTTTTGATTGGTGAATTGAGAACTTTTACATTGATGGTTATAACTGATATTATTGAATTATCCATGTCATATTGTTTTCCTGTTGTTGGTTCCATTTTTTTCTTCTTTGTTTAATTGCTTGCCTTACCTGGTGAATTTTTCTATTGGTGTTCATGGAACTGTACTCTTTATTATCTCTTTTTAGAATATCCTTCAGAACATTTTGGAGTACCAGTTTGATTGTCATGAATTTCTTCAGGTGTTCTCTGTCATAGAAGTATCTTATTTCTCCATTGATTTTGAAGGACAGTTTTGCACAATATGCAAATCCAGGTTGGAGGCTATTTTCTCTCAAGACCTGTAATTTTTCACTTCAAGCTCTCCTTGACTTAAAGGTTTGTGTTAAGAGGTCTGCTGCCATTCTGATGGGCTTTCTTTTATAGGTGATTTATGTGTTCTCTCTAATAGCTTTTAATATTTCATTCTGTTCTTGTGCTAAATTTTTGGAATCTTGAATATTATATGACTCATTATAAACTTTTTTAGGTCACTGCTAATTGGAGTTCCATATGTCTCACTTATCTGTATGTCAAATTCTTTTTCCATGCTTTATGTCATTTATGTTGTCTCCTACTTTCTCAATGACTCTGATCAACCTTATGTTGTTCTTTGCCTTATCTTGCAACTGTTGGATTGATTTCTTTTAATAGTCCTTGACATTTTCAATCTAACTGCAGTCCTGTCTTCTGATATTCTGTTGTCACCTTCATTCATTTTAAGAGGTATATTTTCACTAGAATTTTTATCTACTGGAATTCTGTTTGAATATGTTTCATGGAGTCCATTTGTTTCCTACATTGGGCATTCATGGTTTCCATCATTTTCCCAAATCCTTTAATTTTTTAAAATATCTATCTCTAGATTTTCTAAGTCTTTCATTGTGATTATAATCTCTTTTTATAATGGGAGATATTATATCTTTTTATAACCTGAGATATTATTTCCAATCTCATATTTTCTATGCCCTCATTCATCAATTTTGTTACTTACACTGCTACCATTTCAGAAAATTCAGATGGATGTCTTTTGATTTCTTCTATATGTGGTTCCCCGGAGTTGCCCTGGTTGAGTTGGAGGTCTGGGTTTTCATCTTCTGTGTCTTGTCATTTTCTATTTTTTGAAAATTTCTTTTCTGTTTTAATGTCTGTAAATTGCTTATGGCAGGTAGTTTTATCATAGTACTGAGGCTTCCCTAGCAGAAGATCATGCTTCAAAGATGCCTTTGGTGTGTAGCTGGCTCTTGGCCTTTGAGTCTGTCCTATTTTCACTTTGTTAGGGATGAAAAGTTGCTATTTGGCCCAGCACCCAGTCTTTTGGTACTGGACTATGATAATGATTATGATTACAGACAATCACAGTGCTGTCATACATACAAGGAAGTACAGTTGATCCTAACAGGTACGATACCCTGTCTGTTGTAGTACAATTAGCAATAACAGTAGTGTCAAGCATAACAGCTGCTGTTCTTGAAGGTCCTTTCCCTCTCTAACTCAGTCCCTGAAGCATGTACCTTTCTAAACTATCATGACAAATCACATTCAGGGGTTGTTTCAGCTCCAATGTTATATAAACCCAAATGTTCTCAAAGTATGGTTCCCTAATCAGAAGCATCATCACTAGAATTTATTACAAATGGAAATTGTCAAGTCATACCCTATACCTACTAAATCAGACACTAGAACTAGGACCCAGAAATTGTAGTTTTTAAAACCCTTTCAGGAGATTCTTTCCTTTTTCAGAGCTACTGCTTTGCTCCTGAGAAGCTTGTGTTCTTTATGAATGTTTGCCAGTACTGAAGTATTTGAGGATTTTTGCAACAAAAGAACCAAGTGAGTAAAGTGTTTAGGAACAGCTATGAATTGCTCCTGGGAGCTGGATATCAGAGAGCTGCTGCATAACTGTTCTGCCAAAACTTCAATATCATTGAGAAGATGTCTTATCTCATGTATAGCTTCAGTAACTTATAATGTTTGGTTTCAAAAAGGAGTAATAAAAAGAATTTTGAAATGCAGCTGAAACAACATGCCTTTGAAAAAATGTACTCTGTTTTTGTCTTTTGCCTGGTGATGCATGAAATCTGATTGATTTACAGAGATGTGGCTGAAATGTAGCCATATAATGAGGCTACTGATAACCAGGATGGCAATAACAACAATAATTAGAGGATGTCAGGGACTGTGCTAATTTTATGTTGGTCTTCTTATTGAATTCTTGTAACAACTTCATGAGGGACTGCTTTTAACTCTGATTTTACAGGTGAACCAAATGAGGGAGAAAACAGTCAGCTAAGTGTGGTAAGCAGAATAATGGATTTCCCAAGATGTCCATATCCTAATCCCTGAAAAACTGTGAATATGTTGCTTTACATGACAAAGGAACTTTTCAGATGCAACTAAGGATCTTGAAGTGGAAAAATTATACTGGATTAAATAAATGGGCTCAATATAATGACAAAAATCATCACAAGCCAGGGAAATGAGCGTTTAAGTGAAACAAAGAGACTGGCCATTCTATCATATTGTTGTGCTGCCACATTGTCTTAATCTATTCTCTACTGCTATAACAGAGTACCATAGACTGACTAATTTATAAAGAAAGGAAGTGGGTTTGGCCCATGGTTCTGTAGATTTGAAATGCAAGAGCATAGCAACAATGTCTAGTGAAAGCTTTTGTGTCTCATAGTGGAAAGCAGAAGGGCAAGCAAAAGTGATCAGAAGAGACTACAAGAGCCAGTTGAACTCACTCACTCACCTCTTTGCCTCCAAGGAATCCACTAGTTTTGCTTCTGGAAGGGAAGCAAGGGACTGTTCCCACAAACCATATTCCATCTTCATGATATAACTTTGAGGTTCAATCTTATCTGTAATAAAATGCTGGTATTATCTCCTCCAACCACCTCACAGACTCTTCCTAAAGATATATGAGTTGTAGGTGTGGAAATCTTTCTTAAATTCTAAGTTTCAGCTACGCCAAATGCTTATTATTGTTTCCTTAGCAGACTCTTTATTGCCACCTTTTAACTTCATTGTCAGTGCAAAAATAAAAAGTGTTGACAGGCTGGATGGAATTTTGTGACTCAGGCATTTGGTATCTGTGGGAGAGTGAGGAAGAAATAGAAGTTAGCAATTGAAGACACTGAAGAAATTGGAGAGAAACACTAACTCAAAGAGTTGAAATAAGGCTAAATTAATATAGGAAAACTTCACATTGTATGCTTTTTCTGGTGTTCAAAATTTTTGAAAAATATTGAGCTGGATATGTAGCTTAGAGGTAGAGTATCTGACCAGCACATGTGAGGCAATATGTTTAATCTCCAGTATCAAAAAATATTAGAAGTACTCTTCCAATAATTAACCCTTTAATGTCTTTACAGAGACATTATTTGAGCATTAAAGATAGACAATTCCATGGAAACCTTTTTCAAAAATCTCATTGTTGGCAGTGGTAGGTTAAAAAAAAATGAAAAGAGGAATACTTCGTTTCTTTACAACCTTCCAAATTTAATTCAAGTAATATCTTTTCTCTAAAATCTTATCTAACCAGCCTAGCCTGAAAGAACTGTACTTAGGATTTACATAGTATGTCTTGTCTCTGCCACACAAGTGTGCTTGGCACTCACTATTTTGAGATCACAAAACCAAGTGGATTATAAATTGCCAAAGATGAAAGATTGTGTCATGTATATGCTTTGTGTGCGGAGGCCATCAGATCAGGTGAGGTACTCAGATGAAAGCTTTTTTTCTCACAATTAAATGACTCATCTTGCCCTGGGGATTTTTTGTAAGCTTTTAACATCATCTACTTGCTCCATAATTTAACTCTCATGCTCGTAACTTAACGCTTATCCTTTGATTTGATTTTTCATCTTTATCTCCCACCAGCATCTTGACTAGCCCAAAGTCAGAATCTTGTATCTTGACCTTGAGTACATTTTGTAGCAAAACACACAGATCCTTCCTTCAGGACAACACATTAATACAAGCTCCTGGCTATGTTGGTAAAGGAAGGCTCTGATCTAAATCATGTTCTAGGAACTGCCTTCAGCTCAAGAGTCAGCTTACCTAAGGTTACACTTTTTCCTAAGAATACACACATTTTAAAAATTCAGGCTATAAAGGCCCTTGTTTCAAGATGGTTCTTCTCTGAAGAGATACCCTACCTTAGAAATTCTCTGTGGGCTTGGTAATGTCTTTAACAAAGCCATATCACAGCTAAACTTTTCCTATTAATATCCAGCTTTCTTCTTTTTAAAAAGTGCAGATTACTGACAGCCCTCTCCAATAAACTTCCTGCAGAGAAACTTCTGCCACACAATTTTTTCCTAGGGAACCTGCTCTATGACAGACCCTAGACATAAATAAGGGGAGGACAAACAATTATCATGTCAACAGGTACTAAGGAGTGCCATCCACCTAAAATCAAGCCAGTCCAATGTAGCCATGGTTGCCAATATCTCATAGTGAGCATAGCCATCAGCTTGGTTAATACATGCCAGACAAGTGAAGTTTGGCCCCACCAACCTTCCATTAGTACTGCCCTGTAGAATTTTTGTGATAATGGAAAGATACTTTGCATCTGTGATATTCAATGTGAGCCACACTGGCCACTTCCAAGCAAGAGAAATACTAGTGTGATTTCAGAATCAAAATTTTATTGTTAATTAACTGACACTTAAATTTATATATCTAAGTGTATCTTGCCATTTTGGACAAAAATAAAAATATGAATCCAGTAGGTCTACAGAGATTATATGACACATTATTTCTAATTCTGTCTGCCTTTATTTCCACTACCCCATGATCTAGAAATACTTGGTCTGATTTCTTAAAAGTCATCATATATATATATATATATATATATATATATATATATATGACATATAGAAACTATATATTTAACTATAATCATTTAATGGCTTTTGAATATTGTTAAATTTGAGTGCTGGAGAATTTTACTGAAAGTTTAAATTTATGACAACATATAATCTTATGACTGTTCGCCCTTATAGCCTATCATCCTGTCAGACCTATGTATCATCCAGACAAAGACACATGATATATATATGTGTATCTGAATACAGCCTTAAATTAAGGAATACTCCTTAATTATATTTGTTTCCTCCTTGACTCCTTGACTATATTTGTTTCATGATTTTCTTTTCCATTTTGTATATATGGTCTGGAAGACTTAGCTTTATGTTCCATATTACAAGAAAGCAAAAAAGAGCAAGTAATAGTGCCAGATTGAGGTGGGCAGGTTCACAGTCTGGATACCCAGGGGAGAACGTTAGTTCTGCACTGTTCCTTGGATGAAGATAACCTCTTATTACTGACCCAGAATGTCAGATGGGCCCAGGGTGACAACATGTAGCTATTCCTCAGTAAGTTCACGAACCACTCCAAAAAATGACTCAATATGCATGCCCTCCAGACAAGGAATCATTCTCATTGTCTTGCCTACTGAGGACTAACCCTTACTAAATCACACAGCCACTAAGTACAGCTGAAATTGAATTCAATGTAATTTGAAAATATTCTGTTTACTTAAAGCCCAGAAGCCTGGTGTGTGAAGAAGAATCCAGGGACAGGCGATGGTAGTTAAATTTGTACATTTTTCTCTCTTGTTGCAATTTTATCTTTTCTGAGCAATTTAATGAAGACTCCAGAGGAAAGAATTAAATGTCTGCTGGTTCAATTACTGAATAATGAAAAGGTCGAAAGGAGCACCATGCACTGTACGCTGAGCTGCTATATCAGCCTATTCTTAGAGTGAAAATCATTTTTGTGTTGCTCACAATTGCATTTTGCCACCCACAAACTGTACAGACGAGTATTGAGAAGAGAAGCTGAAACCACGAGCTAGCGCAGATCATCCTTCACAAGGTGAAAGGGCCTTAGCCCGAGGAGAACATCTCATGATACCCACAGCAGAGTCATAAATAAGCCATGGTTACCAACAGGAAGAATCGGGCTATTTTAAGATCACACTTTGAGAAGATTCGAATCATTCAGCCCAGAATATATCTTTAAACAAATTGTCCTTAGGACCACATGCAGAAAAGGTCTTGGGGATAAAACACTAAGTGGGGACCACTAAGGATTTCAGGGACTCCTTGCAGTCCCTAACACCACTGGGAAAACCAGCCCTACAAACAACTCACCACCACTGTACACAGCAAAGAAAGGTCACTGCAGCAGAAGCATTCTTTATTAGCTATGATGCTTTGGGATTCATTAGAACATTAGTGTGGTTTTTTAAAAACATAATTGCTTTTAAATTTAAAATTTTCAAATTTTGAATTGACAAATAATTGCACATATTTTTAAAATACAGTGTAGAATTTCAATACACATACATAATATATAATGATAAGATCAGGGTAACTGGCATACCCATCACTGCCAACATTTACAGTTTGTCATGGGAAAGTTGAAAATCTTCTCCATTTAGCTAATTTGAGATATAGGATTAAACATTGCCAACCGTCGTAATCTAATTGTGCTATAGAACATATAAGTTCTTACTTTTATTTAATTGCATCCCTGTACTACTTGATCATACTCTCCCATCACTCCCTTCTCAAATATTAATTTAGCTTTTAAACCTCAGGCCCTGATGAAACACTCTATAAGAGGGGATGCAGTTAAGTACTGATCCCTCTCATCTTGATACAATGAAAGGTCTCTCCATTGTGTGCTGGGGCCTGGACCTGAAAGACCACCAGGAAATGCCGACACCAACAAACTCAATGAACAAGTCTTTGTACAGCTTCTTTTTACCTTTAAACTCAATTTTTAGGAAAACACATTGAAATGTTATGATAAGCTATGATTGGATATAACTGAGCCATAGCAAAAACAATATGTGTCTACATTTATCTACAAGTACGCACATATAAATATATGCACACATGTGAACTACACATAACTATATATTTGCATATATGTATACACACATTCATGTATATATATTTATGATAAAAGAGTTATCAAGGAGAAATGAGAGTGATTGGATAAATAAATAGTAGTTTACTCTAGCTAAAAGGAATTTGCATGCTCTTTGATTTATTTTTATTTTGCAACTTATCAGCAAGCTTGAAATTCTTTCTAAATAAAAAAGTTTAAAATGTTTTTTTTTTCTTCTTTTCTGCATTGGCTTCCTGCATGAAGCCTTTATGATTATACAGAAGCCATACTCCAAGCAAAAGGAGTCATAAGGCTGCAAGAAGGCAACATAACCACTGATGGGCTTAACTAAAATGAAAATCATCTTGCAGCAACCAGTCACACACAGGGATCTAGAATGGCTCCTTCGATGATGTGCTGGAAGTTACTAAGAATTTGTGTTTAGGTTAGAGATAGAGTAGGGGATGTAAGGATACCTCTAGATAATTTTTTCTTCTCTTTCCTTAAAGTGTTATTAGCCAGGATTTATATTTTCTACTCTTTCTTAAATCATTTTAAAATTTGAGATAAATAATATATACAAAAAAAGAAATCCCCTAAATTATTTATGCTACATTTTGGTGCCAGGGAATCTCATTCAAAATGCAACAGGATCAATCCCTTATTAGAGCAGAAACTCCTCTAATTTGAGAAGATCTTGATTATTAGTGTCTCTCCTATGCGATCCAATAACAGAGTTGCAGGATACAAGTAAATGAAACTATGATAAATGAATAAGCACCATTTAAACTCAACTTTTCATTCCTAAGATCTAAGCAGAGGGATTTGTAACTATAATGCTCTTTGTATGTGAATTCATACTTTCTTTAGATATGAAATTGTAAGATAGTAAAGACCACTTTATTAAGACCACTGGGAAAGAGACAATACAAAATACAAACTACAATAAGGTATTTGTGACATATATAATTCACACAGGATTAGTATCTAGAATGTTGAATTCATTCTGACAAATGAATTACAATAAATTAAAAAGGAAAACTGTAGGAAAAAGAAAACTTCAATAGGCATTTTAGAGAAGAGAACACACAATTGGCCAAGATCCTTGCAAAACTGCTCTAAGTCATTAGCAAATGCAAAACACAAATTAAAACCACAAATACCATGTCATAGACACCAGACTGGCCCAGACTTCTGAGTCTAACAGCACCAAAATTCCAATAAAGATATAAAACAATGATAGTCTCACGTACTGCTGGATGGAGTAGAAATTGGTGCAACCACTTCGGGAAAATAATTGACATCATAGCGCAAAGCTGAAACGTCTCATGCTCTGTGACCAAATGATTCCACTCCTTATGTATATGCCTGAGAAACTATAGCTAAGATGCAGTAAGGACTACACGTAAAAATATTTATAATCATACTGTTACAATGGGAGCCACCCAAAGTCTGCCAATAGTGTTGTGAGCTAACACCTTGGGACACAAGTTAAATGGGAAATTATGCAGCATTGAAAATATATAAATCATAGCTAGAAATAGAAAGAAACTTAAAAATGAAAAATAAGTAAACAATAGTATCAACAGAGATAATCCTTGGGAACATAAAAGCTGGATGAAAAAAATACAGAAGGCTACATACATAAGGTTCTATTTATAGAAAATTCACAGGTGATTTGCTTTTAGGAATAGAAACATCTGTAGTAAAACTATTCAGAACAAGAGAATGATAAACAAGAACTCAAAGTGATGCCTACCTGTGTCCAGCACAGAAAGGTGATATGCACAGAATTAGGTACGTGGGCCACTGAGGGAAACACTAATGGTCTAGTTCCTAAAAGAGGCAGCGTATTGTTATTCTTTGCACTATGTACCTTTACCAAATACTCTTCGATATGTAGTAAACACTTAACAGAAACAACTTGTAAGAAGAAGTAAAGAGGCAAATGAGTGAAAATATTTTTTAAGAAAAATTGGACAAATAAAGGGAGTGCCACAACCTTCCAAACACTCTGTCCTGGCTGTCTCTCCTTCCAAATGTGCCATCCCAGCCCCTGCTCTACCCTGATTTGATCCTTCTTTGCCCACTCACTCCAGAAGCAACAGTCAGTCAGAGTTGCCAGCTGTCCAGAGGTGAAGAGAAGTTTCATAACATACACCTGAAGCCAAGCAGCCACACTTTTCTCTGTGTCATCCTATCCCTCATTAAAATGCAGCCCTCCTCCACTGGTGAATGACAAGCACATTACCCTGTTCACTCGCTGCACACACTTCCAATTTCTGCAGCTTTGATGGGGTTATTATTATACCCAAATATTACTGAAAGCCATTATTACCTGACTCTTGACTTTGACTTATTTTCTAATATTTAATACACATCTCATTATGATAATGGAGCACATATTTAAAACAAAGCATCTCTCTGTCCTCCAAACCAAATCTGAAATCCAATAAAGCTCCTTGAAGCGCAGACACCTGTCTCTTTCTCCAACTACAACCACACGGCCATAGCCTCTTAAGAAAAACCCAAAAGTGAAATTTGACATTAATAGTGTAGCTATTGTCAAGTGTAGCACTTAAGAAGAAAAAATAAACCTAGCTCCAATGAAATCTGATTCACCTGGTGGATCATTATAGATAAGAAAACATTTATTTCCCCCTCCCCTGCACCACCTGTCACAGTGGCTGGGAAGGCAGAAGGGTTTGCTGTAATTTTAGTGCCAGTGAAATTTTAAAAAATATTTGTTTCGTTTCAGTCACTACCAACAAGTCAGGCTCTAACAACAGTAACATCTCAATAGAAAATCATCAGAGCCTAGTAAAAAGTGTCGATTCTAAATAACCCACCTGGAATAGTGCATTATGTGGTATTTTAAGCATACTGAAGATCTAGTTAGCAGTTGCCTTAAAAATACAACACTTACCTCAGTGTATTGTGCTCAGTAAACTGGCTTCAACTGAATAAGCTTTCCTGACTCCAGTCTATGGAGCAGAAAACAATAGTATTCCTGATCCACAACTAACATCTAGAACAACCTGGAAGGAAACAATACATATGAAAAAGCAAATAGGTGTTTGGCTGTTGGCACAAGGCTGGCTTCAGACACTGAGGTCAAACTTAATCATGGGACTAGTTTTGATACTTACTAGTAGTCCTAATTTGGCAAAGTTATAAATCTGTGAGGCTGAATTTTCTCACATATTTAATAGAGTTAGTAATGACATTCTAAGGTTGGCTGTAGGGACTTAATGGTATGAAATATATGCAAAACACGGGGCATAGCACCAATGTTCCTCAAGTCATTGCTATGATTGTATTAGTTTCTTTGTTCCAAGGATTGCTTTGGAGATGCTTAGGGCCAAGAAGAGTAAATTGTCACAGAGAAGCTTGTTCCACCAAACCAATCAGCATGATCAAAATGAAAACTGCCTCAAATAATTTTTGGAATAGTATACATATACTTATAAATAACTGATGATAAACTCTGATAAAATCCAAAAGTGGGTTAAGTATTTATTTTGTCAGGCTCCTTCCACGAAGCTGGGGAATTTTCAGCGGCAGGTAGGAAGGTACTAAGGCAGGGAATTGACATTATTCTTCTACTCTCTGTATGTAGGCTAAGACTTGAATCAAGAAAATCTCCATGCACTGGCACAAAGGGCCCAGAGTTTGAACCTATGTGCTGAGGTCCCAGGGGTTGATAGTATGTACTAGAGATTCTTAATCTCAGTTTGATTAATGAAATTTTAAGTTATTGTATTTATATCCATTGTTGACTTTAATTCTTAGTATTTTTGGCACTAGCCTTGAACAAGACACACTACTATTTGACTTTACATCCTCTTCAATTAGTATATAAAGAGATGGAATTATTATTCCATTTAACAGGTGAAAATCTAAAAATCAGACACTGAAAAAACAACCCAAGTTTACCTAAAAATTAGTAGGGGAGCCAGAGCAAAAGCTGAACATTTCTGCCTTCCAAGCTTATATTCCATATTATCATACATTGCTTACTTACATCCCTCTTCTATAAAGCTTATGTTTGAACATAATACTAGTAATGCTTCATAAAGAAAGAAATTAGTTTATTTTGTTGGGAGACTTGAAAAGTTTAAGAACTTTTGATAGCAGGAAATTGTCCAAAAATATAAGAAGTATCAAGAGGTTTTGTGCCTGAATGTATGTGTTAATCAGAGTATCACACTGTGATGACACAGACACTGTGCCATTATTTTAGGAGAACCTGCTGTGAGCAATGGTTTCACCATGCTCCCTTATATTAATTCTGGAGCAGTGGCTGTATTCCATATGGTTTCCTAGGGTCTGAGCAATTAGGAGTATTACCAATTTAAAATGTCATCCAGAATCCAAAATAGGCTTTCAGGCTGTCTATACTTTTAGAAATACTAACATTCTCATCTCTTCATCCTCCCCAGAAAATACATCATCTTCACTTGGCCATGGTCCATGGCAAGAACCCTACTAACTGCTATGTATTATTATTTTGTAGTGTACAATCCATAGCCCCAAAAGAGGCACTGCATTCAGAACACCCTTTTAAGAGCCTCCTTCAATTGACCTTAGGTACCAACGTCAGTCCCAAATACAGTTGAAAATTATGACAGAATGTAAATTTTATTCTCAAAACAGATGCCCTGGAACTGTGTCAATGATAGTCAATATTGATGTTAATTTGATTGGCTTGAGAGCTACCTAAAGAACACTTCTGAGTATGTTGGGGTGGGTCGTGAATGTATGAGTTAGGGGACTCTATCTGGTCCCTGATCACTTCCTCTCTGGTACTTTTTCCCTGTGCTCTTCTTATCTGCCACAAAGTTACAAGTTTTGCTCTATTGTGTCCTTCTGCATGATGTTTCTGCCTTGGACTAAGGCAACCATGGTCTAAAATCTTTGAAACTGAGCCAAAATAAGGCTCTCCTATTTAAGTTGAGAGTATCAGCAAGTTCCTTCTAGCAACCAGAAAGTGGACAGATACAATGCCAATGAAGCTCTCTGTCTAATTTATTAGAAGACAAGAATCACAACCTAGAATAGTATTTTTCAGTTCTTTTGATTCTGCAGACTAAAAGCAAAGAAACACCTTCATTTTAAAAGAGAGACTAGAAAGGGAGAGGAGATAAAGAGTAGATGGAGAGAGATTAGAGAGCCTGATAAGGTAAAGCTTTTGCTAAACTGGTCCATTTGGTAGGAAGACATTCTAATAGACTCAGACTATATCTAGAGAAGTGAAAAATTATACACTAAGGCAATTTTCTAAATACACTGAATCTAAATACCTTTCATTATATGATTATTAAAAAAATAGCACAGGGCTGAAAAAGAATCTTGTCTATCGATAGCATTAGATAAGTCTATCTGCTTCCTGGTTATATGTATTTCTCATCATGTGACTAGGTGGAGAAGGAGAGGGAGAATAAGATATTTTACCTTACATACTTAAGCCACGCAACTTTGGGAACAGTGTCATGGAGGGCCCTAGATTTATTCTAAAATGAAAAGTTAACAGCTAAAGCAAATACCTAGGCCCTAATGGAATTACGCTGGCCAAGCCTTTCCAGGCAAGACCTCCAAAACTGTAGGGGGAGAGAAGATGTGCACAGATAATTCCATTACACTTTCTCACATAGCACATTAGGAAGTGTCAGCCCTGCCTCTTGTTTCCCTGACACTGTGTATTTGATCCTCATGCTGACTCGGGGTAAAGAGTAGTTTTATCCCCATTTTATCCATGAGGAAAGTAAGACTCACAAACAGTAAGTAGCTTTTTCAAGGTCATACAGGTGGTGAGCAGCAGAGCTGGGATGAGAACCTAGTGACTGGTTCTCCACACAATTACAGCCCTCTTTGTGTAAAAGAAAATGGGAGAAAAGGGCTGACTGTGAATGGATACTGATCTGCTGTCACACTCCAGATGGATCTGTGCAGCTACAGGAAGAAGAGAAGGCCGCTTTGGTGTGTTTTCCTCAATCTGAGCAACGCCCACAAGGACCCAGTTTGCCGGCCTCTTTTGTATTCCTCTCCCTAGAATATCAGTGACACAGTGGTGTCTAATAACTAGTCAAAGACGTATACTTTCTGGGAAAGGCGTATACCTGGGATACTTTTGGGAAGCAGCTGCCCAACCAGGACTACATTTCCTGCTCCCTTGCATCTGATGTGCCCATGGGATTAATTCTGCCTCCAGGAATGTGAGGGGAAGGAATGAGTATCATTTCTAGGCAAAACTGTAAGGGGTAGAGCAGACCCTTCCCAAACAGACTATTCCTGATTTACGACAGTTCAAGCTAAGAGTTTTTTACTTTAGAATGGTATGAAAGTGATGTGATTTTACTAAACACTGTACATTGAAGTTTGAATTTTTCCCTCAGTCTAGCAACAGGCAATAAAATGCTCTTTCAACATTGGGTATGCAGAGTGAGCCTCTACTTCCAGACAGCCATATGGCAATACTGCACAGTGTCTCATGCTGTTATATCAAGATGCTCTGCAGGTTGGGAGTATTAAAGTCATTTTCATTTAAAAATATTTTTACCAGGCATGATGGGCATGCCTGTTTTCCAACACTTGGGAGGCTGAAGCAGGAGGATCACCCATGAGTTCGAGGCCAGCCTGGGCTACATGGTGAGTTCAAAGCTAACCAGAACTACACAATGAGACCCTATCTCAAAACAAAATGAAACAAAACAAAACAAAACAAAAGGCAATATTTTCAAATTAAAATAGGAAATGACTGCATTATAAGCCATACTTTGGGCTTCTTGTGTAGTGGTACTGAAGATCACTTGTTGAAGATAAAAAGAGCTTGACTCTCTGGGTCACTACTTTTGGTAAAGCCCCTCAAGGAATGCTGGACATTCTATGAGCCAAAAATATACTTTATTAAAGCAAAGCCCTGGGATCTAGGGATTGTTTGTTTAGTTTCTTGAGCAACATTCCCTTCTCTCATTTTTCTACATGGAAAACTTATTCTTCATTCCTGCTCCCTGATTTTTCCATTCAGGCTGGGCGGGGCTCTCTGGCACCCCATGTGCAGCTCTGTGGAGACAATATATTCAATACACGTATCACCAGACATTGCAGGTATTTCTTTAAATGCTGTCTCTCCTGCTTAGCCTAGGAGCATCCCAAAGACAGAAATCATGCTACTTATCCCTCAGGACCTAGCTAGCACAGTGGGCGTCAAAAAAAATCATTCCTACTTATTTTTTTGCTAAATGATTGAAGAAGATGACCCAGAAACAGCAGGCTCCTAATTCTACCACCTTGAAATATCTGAAAAAGTCTTATGACTCTTGTCAGCCATTTAGACTCTGAGAATACTCTTAGATCACAAATCAGCATCCAAGGAAGATGAATTCAGGATACCTTTCCCTTAGTCGAGATTTATATTCTGAACTGTTTCCCTCATCATGCCTCATCTTTTGCATCTGGCTTATTTCTTATTTCTTGGTCTTCATTTCACCTCACAGACTCTCCCATGCCAGTCTTTCTCCCTTATGATCTCCAGCCTTCCTCTTTGACTGATATAATCAGGCTTCCTCTTTTGACCAAGGGGGCAATCTGCCCAGTCCTTCTGTCCTGACAGAGGCTTAGTTGGAAGGTTTCAAGCTTGTTATTGTCCTGAGGCCTTAGAACACACTGGTCCACTGGCCTCGGGCACTCACCACTACACACTGTATGGTTATCAGCCAACGTCATTTTTATAATTTACACGGGGCCTCTTGATTGGATGTTTTCTATTTTATCCTCCAGATCTAGTCTTCACTTTTTTCCAGCCTGCTTTCCATCAGGAGCCTGACCCCCATGGACTACATCAGTGGGCTTCCTTGCCTTTGGACTCTGGTTGGAATCATTCAACAGAAATGGCAATAGGAGGTCAGAGGAGTAGGGTCAATGAGGACAGATGACTTAGTCTCCTATATTTCTCCTTCCCAGGCCCCCACAGTTTGGTTTTGTCGCTTCTATCAAAAGTCACATTTGGGCTCCCATATCGTGTGGGTCTGACAATATAGAAAGACACTAAAAAAATTTTGTTGAATAAAATGAATAAATGAAAATGTCAGTCAGTTTTGAGAATAAGGAAAAGAGTCACAACCCAGTATGCAAAATCATGTTTATTCTCTGGGATTTCCAGTAACCAACATTAGCCTAACACTGTTACTAGTACCAGGGTACTTCACTAGCTTTTGCTGGTTGGTTCCTTTGACTTTGCCCATATCATTGGAAAGAACGATGTTATTTAACTCTACTGAACACCTTGCCACATGTGCATTCTCTTCTCCAGGGACCCTTGCTGATACATCAGTTCATTTCTCAGAACACAGATATCTCTGTCTATATACTTTGCTCCCCTTCTAGGCTATGTCTTCCTGCTATATGCTTTCTTATCACCACTTTCTCATATTATTCCTTTGTAGCACTCACCATACTTATCATCTTTCAATCAGTAATGATTTGTCTAATGGCCACTCTTGCCTGGGGATAGTAATCCTCATTAAGTGAGAGAGACAGCATCTGTTTATCAGTCATAACAGTGGCTGACACATGACACAAGGTCTGGTAGAAAGTAGAGTCACTCAGGAAATCCTTGCTGAATGAACAGGGTAACAGAAAATGTTAGTTACTTCTGAAAATATGGGGCAGATTTATGATCTAAACATTATAGTTATAAATATGCTACCTCCCTGAGAAGTTACCTTGTTCTAAAATAGCATGTTCTCTCTAAAGATGTTAAAATTTGTTCTGACACTGACATATTATCATTATGTTACAGTCCAGTAGGCTTCTGTGCACCATGTTCCTTTAGATAGGAAAGTCATCCTCAGGTGTCCACTGGATACAAAAACAGTAACTTCAGGCTTGGCCATTTTTTATTTTCATGGGGCACCACCAGAAAATGTTATAAAATCCCTAGCAGAACCCATAGAGAAAAATCAATAATTCATCCATATAATAGTAGCCAAATGTTTTGTAAATGTATTGCTAATGTCTTAAAACTATTATAAATTTAGGGTCATCATTTTGCTTGTATAGATGATTTTAATTATGTGCTCTTATGATTTCCTGGCCAAAAAAATGTTCTCTAAAATGTTTGGACAGGGTTAATACAGATAGAAGTGGGTTCAAATATATTTTTATTTACTAGGATAAATTAACAAAGATTATCCAATTTTTTATGAAAAAATCATTATGGTAGGGGAATTCTTCAGCAAGTTGACTTCTTCAGGAAGTTGACTTCTTATAAGGCAGAACTCTACATCTGCTACTTAGCAAAACTTGCTTTAACCTTGGGGTTGCCTGTGTTTAAATACACATTACCCTGAGTAAAAAAATTAAAAATAAAGTAATGGCTTTCATTTTGTTGTACAGTTGCCATATTCTATGCCTATTTAGTACCATACAGGCATAACCCCAACTTATTTTTAATGACAGCTTCATTAAATGAATCCTGTGTTTTTTTTTATATTGTAGCAAAAGGGGCTTAGAATCAGAGCAAATGGCAAAGATTTTTAGAATTATCTGATTTTAATCCTATACTATTTGTACTGTTCAGACTACTATGTTACTAGCTTTATTTTTCACTATGGCTATTTATATTTGTTCTGATTATCCCACAATTGATTTCTTAAGTGATGCTAGCTGCTGTTTCTCAATTGTTTACTTAGTTGTTTACTCACATCAGTGGCTGCTCTGAATTGCCATACTCGAATTGCCATTGTTGCATGCCTTATATTCCTTAATTCTATGGCCTGTCCACCTGTATGCTTCTATAGTCATCAATTCTTTCAGCTATCATTGATTTTATCTGTACTGTCTTCCCCTAGACAACCCCAAACTTAGATCTGTCCAATACTCTAGCACATCATTCTTATTTGCCTTGGGCTGCTACTTCCATAGTGTAGATCCAACCCTTCCACTATCCAGACTATGGATGGACAAGTTGACGTGCAATAAGACAATAAGAAAACTGTACTTTTTTTTTTGCAAGACCATCACATCTTCTATTCTGGTTTTTGTCAGAGGAGAAAAATTCCAGAGCATCTCAAAGGGTGCAGAATACATCCTTCTATGACCTTAGCAGCTTGGACTGAAATCTTTTTCAGATAATTAGCACTTTCATTATGGTAGGGGAATTCTTCAGCAATAAACTTCTCATAAGGCAGAACTCTACATCTGCTACTTAGCAAAACTTGCTTTCACCCTGGGGTTGCCTGTGTTTAAATACCACAGAATTAATGCTTATGAGCACCTGTGCTTCATTCTGCCTCATCTTCTGGCAGATAAATTCATTATTGGTGATTTTACCACCTCTTTACCAGTTCTACAAAGAATTTTGTCTATGATAGGGAAGATATGAGGTCTGTTGACCACTTTTAGCTTTTCTCCCCACAATCAGTTCATTTTTAGATTCCACCAACACAGACAGCACAATCAGTCAGATCTAAACTTCAAGGATGGATTAGTGCATCAGATGTTTATTTAGCTCTTCCTCTTACCCACTGTGCCAAGAACTTTCAGGCACTAGGAATGTGAAGATGAATAGAATATGACTCAGGTAGAGGAAAAGAGTCATGTAGCTAGAGACATGCAAGAAAGCAGTACAGTAATGTGTTACAGTGTCAATAAAACAATCATATAAAGGGTAATAGTCTCATGTGCTAAGTGATCCGTGAGGACTTCATTGAGGAGAATGCCAAAGTAAACACTGAAAAGTAAGTTAATGTTGTGACATTTGAATGGAGAAAGCTTCAGGAGCATCAAGAAATATTTAAAAAGGCACCTAAGAATGACAGAGCTAGTCACATTGAGGATACAGTGAATTGTATTTATAAAGTGAGGGTACATTTGAGACATAAACAGAGCAAGCAAAAAAGCCAGAAAAACTGGCACATGCTTGATCACAGAGTCTGTGTACAAAGAAGTATGGTGGAAAAGTACGACAATCTTCCAGGCAAAGGTTAATTCCAATAGAACTATGCAGGTGAGATGAGTAATCCTTCAACCCCCTCTTTCCTTCCTTATACCTCCCATGCATAGCTGGTACCCTGAGAATATCAACTTGGCTACTGCTTCCTACTTTAAAGAGTTTGCAAAAGTGATGCCTCGTACAATTGTCACTCATGTATTTACCAAATACTTCTGGCCCTTATAGTCACATGGTAGAATTCCATTCCCCTGACTTTTTTGAAATTAGAAATTAGAAATGACCATATGACTTGTGTTGGCACACATGATGGTATCCTGTGCCACTTTTTAGGAGGAGGCTTTGATCCTCCGCACTTTCCCTGGCTCTCTGCAATAGGAACTGGTGTTTCACATGGAGGCTGTTCCATAAGCCTAGGTCCAGGAGTGAGAATAATCCAAAGCAGAATCTTTAGCCAATGCACACTGGACTTAAATCATGAGTGAAAACTAAAGCTCTGTTGATCCAAGCCACTGCAAGTTGCTACAAGTTGATTGTCACAGCAGCACACCCATCTATCCTGACCCGCAGCCTGTGTAAGCCATGCCTTTGAAGGTCTAATGATTTTTTATTCCAGTTCTCCAGTTATGTATACAACATTCCAGAACCATACGCTGACTCTCCACACACTCACTAAATTCTTATAGCCACGAAGTAGTTGTATTGCTATCTCAATTTCAAATTCACTGCAGAAAGATTAAGGTCATATGTCAAAGGAGCAGATACTGGTTTTGAGCACAGATAAGTTAACCAGAAATTCACAGAGTATCCTTCCCTAAGGCCCCTGGCTCAATTTTCTCTATCATCTTATAAACTAGTTTGAAACCGTTGTTTATTCACAATCATCTTGCACCCAATGAAGGCTGCACTTTGTTTTCGTGCCAAATGAAAGAGTTTTCTTTTGCTAACTCTGGTATCTTTCTCTATTAGTCCTTCAGAAACAGATTCTATACGAGGTCAGAACCTTGCAACCATACTATCGACTTCACACTCACAATTAGAAACTTATGCAGTCTCATTTGAGTTTAAGGGATCAAAGAGATCAGTTAAAATCTAGACTCACTTTCTGCCTCTTTCTCTATCTCTGCTTCAGAGACTTAATTCCAGGAATGAGTCACAATGATACATAGCTTAATTTGAACCTGACCTCTATCTTGGGTTAAAGCATACCCACTACTTAAAACTTCATTATCTATACAGAACCTATCAATAAGACCTTACATTTAAATATATCCCTAAATATACTGATGTAATCAAGTTAAGATAAATTCTATATGATTGGATTGGAGGCCAAATATCCAATATGACTGATACCACTATAAAAAGAAGAAAATTCACACAGACAAAGAAACTCATTGGAGAATGCCACATAAGGACAGAAGCAGAGATAGAAGTGATGCATCTACAAATTCAGTACCATCAAGGATTTCCAGCAAGCACCAGAAGAGGCAGGGAAGGATCCTTGCCTAGAGCCTTCAAATGGAGCATATATCTGCAGATGCCTTGATTTTGGATTTCTAGTATCCAGCACTGTGAGACACAAAATTTCTGTTTTATTAAGCTACATATTTTGTGGAGTTTTGCTAAGCCCTGAGAGACTAAAACAGCCTTCAAAGTCTAAGTCTTAGAAACAAAAAGAAATTTACCACATACACACAAATATGTATTTGCTAGCAAAAACTATTTTTTATTATCACATTCTGCCCCCTTCCACACATCCTAAAGATCACATAGACAAATAAATAACAGATTTTTAACTTAGAACACATAAATAATTGCTTTCTGTCACTGTCAAAATCTCTTTACTGAATAGGCTTAGGTACAGGTAGACCTGAGTTTGCATGAAACTCATAACACTTAGTAGTGTGTAATCTGAAGTGAGTTGGTTAAGTATGGGCAGCTCTGGTCTCTTTAGCTCTACTGTTCACCTTATAATATGTACGGTCCCACGTTGCATCTATTTATCTATAAAAGTCTCAAATTTATCTTTTTTATCCATTCTGCGGTTGAAGGGCATTTGAGTTGTTTCCAAGATTTAGCTGTTAAAAATTGTGCTGCTATAAACATGGGTGCACATATATCACTAATCGCTGTAAGATCATCAAAAAGAACAGTTTGTGCTTTCATTTTTTTGATTGTTTGACCATTTTTCATGTCTAAATCTTTTAATCTGAGTAACTACTTCTAAGATAACAATATGCAATATATTAACTAGTGTTAATTTCTGACTATTTGTTGAACTTCTCTATTGTTTCTATCATTTTTGTTTTTAAAATAAAAAAATTAAAAAATATATTTTGCTCCTGTTTGTTGTACAAGTTAGTAAGCATTTGCCATTCTTTTGTACCTCTGAAATCTAAACTCGTTTACTATGTTTGAGAAATGCCCCACCTCATGTTTTGAGGCAACGTCAGCCTCCTACTGGAGAATGAAGGTGTCAGATACTTTTCCAAGCTGAAATACAGGCATGACCCAGGCTCTGCCAATGAAGATGAACCTTGAGTTGGAATCTCACAGTGTGATGATATAGGGAAGAAACATAATGAACCTGCTATAAGGGAGGAGGGGGGTCACAGCTATATCCAGGTTCAAGAGTAGCAGAGGGGAGCTTCTAAGGACAGCACTCAGCAATAGTACTGAGTGAAGGCTCTGCACATTGCAATCTATAACTGCCTATACTGCTGTCTTCCTGAGATCTACTCTGCAGCATGAGTTTAGAAATTATTCTGGTTATGTATCCTATGAGCCTAGGGCTAGTTATCTGATGTTCCTGTATCTATTTTAGGCATTTTTTTCTCTTGATTAAAATTGGTTTCTGATGCTGGAAGCTAATAATCTTAACCCACAGGGCTTAAATGAGTTAGGATACACAAAGCAGCTAGCAAAAATCCAAGTCATCCTTGTCTTCTCACTTCCCTACAGATTGCTAAACAGATTCTTCTACCACTGGGTTCGCAGTGATGCAGGGTGAGCAGGGGAAGGTTAGAGGTCATGGAAGGAAGCAAGAGCTCACAGGCAGGACTACATGGCACACAAATACTGCAGCCCCTATTTTGGTCAATGATTGAGGTCAGGCCTCATTAGTTTGCCAGGTTAACCGTTAGTGTGAAGTGGTTTAGAGGAGAATTTCAGAAACAGAGCAGAAATTAACCTAAGGATTTCACCAAATTGATGATCCACCTACACCAAATAAAACTCACATGGGAAGAGCTGAAGCTCAGGTTGTGCAAATTTGCACATCAGCTGACAGTCTAAACAGGTTGATTTACATGTTTGTTGTTATTTATGTTTTCTTTTAAGCCTTCCAATCCCTAATTCCCTTCTGCCTAAGCAAAGCTCACATTTGGATGCACTAAGCAGCTGCTGCAACTGGGGATTCTCTCTTCTGTGAAAACGCTGATTTAAAAAAAATAACAAGGTCTCAGTTCCTGCTTACTCTCACAAGTTTCCAGCAACTGGTGCCCTGACAAATGAAGTGTCAAAACATTTCCAAATTAAAACCCCACAGCTCACACAACCTCACTCCCTCAGCAGGATGGACTTTCCCTGCTTGTGCCCAGTACTCACTTGGAGGAACTAAAAATAGCCAGATGGCAATTAACACAAACTCCAAGGAGGGAAGATGGGGTAAGTTCCAGCAGGGTCAGCTTCCTGGATGAATGCCAAATAAGAGTTCTCAGCCAGCAGTGCTCTGGCCAAGAAAGGAATTTTATTAAACCTACAAGAAGGGGGAAGAATGAAAAATCAAGATTAGAAAGATTTAAAATTATAGCCAAGGTAGAAACTATACTACTATTCTCCAAGACCACTACTAACAATAATACTTGCTAATATGTACCGAGTTTGTATTATGAGCCATGCACTAAACATTTCATATGCATTGTATCATCCTGAACAGGCAAGAGGACCCTAGGAAGTAACTCTTATCCTCATCCTACTCATAACATAAAGAAAATTAAAGTCCAGAGACAGGAGGCAACCTACCCAACACCTCTAGACAAACAGGGTAAAAGTCCATGGCAGGTGCAGGACCCTGGCCACATTAGGGTTTCAACAGATCTTTGGCTCCAGAATTCATGAACATAATCACAATGCATTGCTACCTTACACAAAGGTTATCACCTCATCCCGAACCCTAGAGAAACAAAAGTGTCCCTCCACAATTCCCTCAACAATCCCTCAACAAACTGCCACAGCTATGCCTTTCAGTAATTATGGGTGGACTTTAAATCAGGTGGACTTGGTCCTAACCTAGTATTTTCATTTCTATAGATATAAAATCAGGTAAATTAGCAACCTTTCCAGGTCTTAATTTTCTAATGTCTAAAAGGACATTAATATTTGTATTTAGTTCATGAAGTTGTAATGAAGATTAAAGGAGACACTGTGTGGGAAATCCTTAGCTGGGTGCTCACCTGTACTAAGCTCCTCAGCAAATAATAGCCATTGGTATTATCATTCCAAACTTCTGCCTTTTTAGCTAATCAGTATCACTGCTCTTTTAGGAAGTTGTTTTGATGAGATAGAATATAAAGGCTTAGTAAAAAGGTGGTGTCCTCAACAGTAATTGCTGGTCTTTAGTATAATGAAATTAAATAAAGGAAGACTGTTATGGTTTGTGTCTACATGTCCCACTAAGGACTCATGCAGTCAAGGAGGCAGGATTCTAGAGCTGTGATTGATTGCTGGTCCAATGCTGGGATTATGGGTGTGAGTGCTACACTGCTGCAGGGCAGGTAGCCTGCATACAATATAAGGGAGGGAAAGAGGCTTGCTCTCGTACTCTTCCCCTTTTTGGTCTTGTTGGTTTTGCTGTTTTCTGTTGCCATGAACTGCTGCCCTTCTGCCATGCCACCCTGCCTTGGAGCCAACTGATATGGACTGAAACCTCCATAAACTCAGCTAAATAAACCTTTCCTTCTGTAATTTTGGGGTCAGGTATTTCATCCATGCAATAAGAGAAAAGTAACCAAGGCAAAGACCAAAAAAGATTTTGAACTTGTGGCACATTTGGAGTTAGGGTGACAAACCACTCTGGTTTATCTGGGATGGTGGGGATTTCCCGAACACTAAAATGGGGATAGTTTGCTCCTTCTGTTGTCAGAGGGACATTTACTAACAGGACAGGGCAGTTTTGAAGGGGGAAAGTGCTCATCTATCTTCTTTTTTTCACCACCATAGGAGTGACTCGTCTGACAGGGGACACAGGGATGTGGAATTTAGCTTGCACAGCCAGGCTTGTGGAAGGGCCAACCTGCCCATCCCTACTCAAGCAAGTACCCTTGATCCCCGCTGGAGGCAGTTCTACCAGGCAAGCTCTGAAATTGTCTGGGAGATCAGCTGTTGAGGACACAAGGAGTAGGAAAGTTCAGTATGAAGGAAGAATGAGTAGGAAGCTTTATCTGTTCACAAGTTTAAAAGTCATGTTGTAAAGGGCAATTCCAGCAATAAAGCTGATATTGTGATTTCTATCTGACATCTGTGTCTGTTTCTAAATTGGTTCAGAACTCAAATGAGGAAAAGGATACAATTAATTATCAAACATGTGATTGTCATTTCTATAATCCCAACAGAATGGATGGATGTCTATCTTGTTTCGTTGGCAGATAAACTCTTTTCAGGTAAGCAGGGAAAGGGTATTTTTAGAATCAGTGAGGTTAGAGTTTGGAGTGACTTTAAAGGTTACCTGGTAAAATAGCTTCATTGTTATAGATGAACAGGAACTATAAATAAAAATACCAAATGATGTAATTCATGAGAAACATTTATAATGCAAATTACTAGTCAGATTAATAGTTTGGGAAAGTAGTCTCTACAAGTCATGACCAGAATTAAAAAATAGATAATACAGAATATAGAAAATAGACTATAGATAGATTATAGAAAACAGAATATGTTGTAAAACTAAGTTCATATAGAGAGGGAGAAGATTTCCTAAATAACAAATTCAGAAAAAATCCTCAAACTGTAAAAACAAAACAAAACCAAAATAAAATGGTTCAAGGTTGAATTTGAATTTATTGAAAAAACCCTACCTTAATTCAATAAGACTGTGTATCTCCAAGATATAATACTAAATAAGGAGACCAAAGAAGCAAGCTTTTCTCTTTTATCTTCCTGCCCATCCCTCATAATCAGATTTTCTTCTCTCCCAATGTAAACTTCAAAACTGTTAACCATATGCATCGCACTCACAAAGTCCATGGACTTTTCAGACCTTTAACAGATGAGAGCTTTGGCCAGACATAGTCAGATCTGGCGTCATATCTGTCTCTTTCTGATTACTCATTGCACAGCACCTAAGCCTAAGTTTTATTTAGAGAGCATCCAGTCCTGGGGAAGCCTATACCCTTCTTACTCTTTCACTGAACTTAGCAGTAAAAGCTAGACTCCGTTCGTGGAACACCACTCGAGGCTTCTGCTAAGCAAATACTAGCAGGCAGACTTGGGAAGAAGAATACAATTTGAAACACCGTCTTACCAATGGATGATTTTGCCCCTTTTCCTTTCCTCTCAAAACCCTAGGCCTGAGCTTCACTCCAGAACAGGGAAAACCAAGACAGCTCCCAGCTCAGACTCTAGCAGAGGGCAAGAGAATTCCTAAGGTTTAGTGTACATATGCTACTTCCCCTTTCTCTTCTTTCGTCTCCTCCTCCCTTTCTCTACTTTTCTTCATCTCTTCTCCTCCTCTCCTCCCTCCTTCCACACTCCAGCCCCACAGATCTTGCAGAAGTGGCGGCATCAGCCTGCAGGAATAACCTACGAGGCAGCATCCTTACTCTCCTCTCCACTCAGCAGCACTGCTGTTCCCAAAGGCTGGAGCTAACCCACAGCGCTATTTCACTCTCTTCGTCTGTCTTCTTGTCTGATAGGTGGGAAAAATCCTGCAATTATATGTTAGGAGGAGCTTTTCAGCCTGGGGCTAAAAAATACACAGAGCCAGAAAGGATCCAAGAGAACATGGGAAGGAAGGAGCTTGGCAAAGCAACCCAGACAGCTTCTTTGATAAATCCCTGGGCTCAGCCTCTGCTTGTGCACACACAGATATACAGATATAACACCGGTGGGCTACACAATCTTGGAGAACCCTACCCAACTGCCAGACTGACCAGTGGGAGACATGCACTGAGGACAGAGCCAAACAGCATAGCCATGGTATTAAAAATTGCACCGACTGAGCAAGGCAACTGTCAGTACGCTACCACTGGATGAAACTGTAGGCTGAAACCAACTGGGCCAATTCCCTCCTGAAAGACAAATCTCCATGGGCTCAGAACAAGACCTAGAGCTTCATAATTTTCAGAATGTATAATCTGAAAACTCTTGACATATCAGGAAAATCAGGAAAAACCTCAGTTCTCACAGAGAAAAATAATCAACTACAGCTAACACTACAATGACACAGAGGTCAGAATTACCTGACGGAGACTTTAAAACAGTTATTTATAAAAAGTTCCAACCAACACTGCTGAAACTAACGGAAATAGAAATTCTCAGCCAAGAAATAAATGACATAGGAAAAAATCAAATGGAAATTTGAGAATTGAAAAGTATAGTAACCAAAATAAAATTCTACTAGTGGGATCAGTGACAGAATGGAAATGACAGAGGAAAGGAAACCACAACAAACTTCTAGCCCAGGGGCTACCTTATCACTGTCTTTTCATGCATCATTCTCTCTGTTTTAAGAATAAATTGTTATGTAACAAACCACATAAAAACTTAGTGGTTCAAACTAAAAACTGTGTATTTGTTCTAACAATTCTGTAGTAGAGCTAGGCACCTTTTCTGCTGGTCTTTCTGGCATCACCTTCCTGCATTCAGCTGAAGGTTGGTTTGGATCTAGAGGCCCAAGATGGTTTCATTCATGTCTCTGATAGCTAGTTCTAGGTGTGGGCTGGGGTGCTTCATTCTCCATGTCCTTAACTCTGTTAGGTAAGACTAAACTTCTTAGGGGCTGGGGATTTAGCTCAGCGGTATAAGCGCCTGCCTTGTAAATACGCAGTCGTGAGTTCGATCCCTGGTACCGATAAACAATACAAAACAAAAAAACATCTAAACTTCTTCATACCACCGTGGTCTTCGAGCTCCAAGGCAGTGAGGCTAAATGTCATAGTCATGTTAAACCTGGACCCTGAAACTCAAACATCGTGACAGTCATGTTTTACAAGTTGAAGCAGGCCACAAGGCCAGCACAGAGATAAAGGTTAAAAAGTATCAGACTATCTCTGGGTGAGATAAGCAGCTATATGATTTGGCAAGCTGGCCCAGTTCCAGGGAGGCCTGAGTCTCCATGGATGATTACTGCAATATTCTACCATGCTCACCTGGGGAATTAATGTAGCAAAGCTTAAATACCACAGATATACAATGGATATGGCAGTCAGAGACTGATGCTTACTGAAGTTTAAGGTCACACAATTAGTTTGTCTAACATCACATGATTAGTTACGGAGAAAGGACAAAACTAGACCCTCCAACTGCTAATCCACTGACCAGTAATCCTGCCTCTGAGATGAGCTGCTTAGTTTTCCACATGTTGGCTTTTTGACAGATGGAAGAATAATAGACAATATTGTGCAATGTGTGCGCAATCATTCATCATTCAAAATCATTTTGTGAAGAAAATAAATGCCTGCACATGTGAGCCAATGAAAAAAATTAACATTAGAGAGCCTCATGAAGAGCTATTCATTACAGGGCAATAAAGCTGCTGACCTGTTCTGTGTACCATAGCACAGTACATTCAGTCTCTTGAGTTCCTGGCACTCAAAGTTTAATTTTTTATTGAGGTAAAATCCATGTAACATCAAATTAACCATTTTCAAGAGCCAATTTCATGCCATTTAGTATATTCATTATGCAACTACTATCTCGGTCTAGTTCCAAGGCATTTTCATTACCCCATAAGGAAACTGTCACCATTAGGCCACCATTTTCCTTCTCTTCTACCATCCCACTGGCCACAGCCCTGGCAACTACCAGCATGTTCTGTCTCAATGGATTTATCTATTCTGGATGGCTTCATATAAGTGGAATCATATGATTTTATGGAGCTAGATTTTTCGTTTGCCATGTTTTGAAGTTAATTCATGTTGAAGCATGTTGAAGTATTTTATTTCTTTTTAGAAAATAATAGAAAATGAATAATATACACAATACTCCACTGGGTAGGTATACAACATTTCATTTATATGTTCATCGGTTGATAGACACTTTGATTGTTCTGCTTTTTCGATATTTTGAATAGCGCTGCTGTAACCATTTGTGCTCAAATATTCATTTGAATATCAATGTTCATTCTTTCTGGGCATACAGCTAGAAGTGGAATTGCTGGGCCACATGGTAATTCTATCAAAGCTTCCTTTTGATTCTGGTTTTGAACAGGATTTTTAAAACAGCATGAGATTAATAGCTTGCTGCCAGCATTACCTTGCATCTAAAGTCAGCATGGTCCTGGAGGACAGCTCTGTGGTAAGGGGCTGACCTCGTGAAATCTTGCATTATGTTTTACTGCTGGGGAAATGCACCCATAAAACTGTAAGGGAGAAACAAGGAGGACAAGGAAGTACCTTTTGGTTGTCTGGTTCCCAATGCCTTGGTTAAGGTGGTCATAACCTTTAAATCACAAGGAAACTGAGTCTGAGAGAGACACAGTGGCTGGCCCAGGTAAGCCTATGGGTGAGGTTTGTAGTTTTAAGGAGGACTCATACTTCTGAATCTTGTGCCACATAATAGACTCATGCCTTGATGTTGATGAAACAGGTGGGCCTAATGTCCCATCTTAAAGTAGAGGTAATGACAGACCACAATCAATAGTAATAGCATCAAGAGAGCGAGGAACAAAAGCCGGAAATGATGGCATGCCTAGATGAACCTCATCCATCGAGACAAACAGAACTTGACAAAAGTCTTGAG
This sequence comes from Dolichotis patagonum, assembly GCA_004027295.1. NCBI lineage: Eukaryota > Metazoa > Chordata > Mammalia > Rodentia > Caviidae > Dolichotis > Dolichotis patagonum. The sequence goes on from PVJX010003103.1 coordinate 76,585, forward strand.
TGCAGTGGGACAGAAGGTGGTGATGGTGGTGATCCTGATGGAAACAGAAAGGAGCCAGTTGTATGATATGAAATATCTAAACCATAAACACTGAGTAACAAATATCATTACCGTAATCGTCATCACTCAACAGAACATGCTACATGCCAGGTGCCATACTAATTGCATCATCCAATCAAATTAAATAATCATAAAAATCAGATAACATAAGTTCTTTGGTTGAAGAAACTGAGACTCAGAAGTTCTGACAACTTTATAAGTGGCAAAGGGGGAACTTTGTAAGTGCCCAAGTTCTGACAACTTTATAAGTGGCAGAGGGGGAACATAAACCCTGGTGATGATAATGCTGCTGGTAGCCTGGAGACCTTAATTTGAGAGTCCCTGAGGTAGAACATCAATAGTGTCCTCAGCACCCAACCTTCCCAGGTGTGCTCACAGGTGTGGGTCACCTAAATCAATTCATTGCATCCAGGGCAACTTTCCTGACCTGGAAATATTGTACAACAGATGCTTCTTCTAGCCACTGGTTGAACACTGAGTATTCATTTTGCTGATTCTTGCATGTTATCAAAGTATTTGAAAATGCACTGAATTCTGCAAAGAGAAAAAGCAGATCCATTTCTTCACCTTGGAAACCACGGAACTCACCGTTGCCCTGTGTAAAAAACTTCAGCCATGAAAATATTTGAAGATTAAAATGGCACATTCATCCCAGAACACACGCAGGATAAGCAGTGGCGAGGTGGAAATGGGTACTATTCCGGAGGGTGACACCCTTATTTACACTTGTCAGAAATATTTGCATTCAAAAATGTCAAGTGCGAGAGCACAGTGGGACACAGGCAGAGACAGGGCTCCTCCAAGTCTCCTGTTATTGTGTTCCCATGACTCCCAGACTCACATTCATTATGTGTATGGGCTTGGGGGAAGGCAATTGAGGATGACAAGAAGTAAAAAGTGTATCTGCAAATAGAAAAAGAGTATATATATTCTTTCTGTCATCATAGAGGCAGAGGTTTTTTCTTTCTATTTCATTTTATTCTCTCCAGCTGTACAGAGAAAAGATAAAATAACTGGAGATATGTGAGTACAAGGAAATGCATTCTATTATTTGCAAAGCAAAGAAAATACAGAAATGAAACCAAATACAATTTCAGAAGTGGTATTGCTGCTAACACAACAGGAGCAGTTACCAAACCCTGTGACTTTTGCCTCGTAAGTCTCTCTCATTTTCCCTAGCTGTCTCCAGAATCCGTGTCCTCCATTGTAAGCACTGTGGCCTGGTCTCCCCTGACAGCCCATGGTTGGGATGCTGATTCACACACATTTTTGGTTCACAGTAATTTGCAGCCTTTTACATTCTAGACCACCCTCTCACATTCCTATCTGTCCCTGCTCTAATGCCTTCTACTCCCACGCTTCCTGCATAGGAGTCTGACTGTGCCACACCCTGGGGGCCCTTGCCATGCTGAACCCTCCCAGATTCCCACAGCCTGGTCCTGATTAGGCCTCCTGACTTTGAACTACTTGTTTGTTTTGTTAGATGTTCTTTCAGTATCAAATTCCTATCCATCTTCCCAGAGTTCATGCAGCTAGCATTTCCCATTGCTGCGCTCTGGAGCACCACAGGCAGCATTAGCGGGTGTAATTTGGTGGATTCCAACACTCACCTACAAATCAGAATCACTTGGAAAGGTTTTTCTACCTGTGAATACCGGGCACTCATTCTACACCTGGTAACTCAACATCTTGGTAGTAGGTTCAAGGCATTTCTATTTTTCAAAAGCCTCTAAATTTCTCATTTATAGTATGAAAAGAGAATCTTTAACTCCAAACTCTCCACTTCATACCATATTATACATTTTACTAAATTTTTTTCCATCTGCTGTCAGCACTACCTGAATAATACCAGTCCATTGACTTTGGGAAATGTAACTTTTTAATTATTTTATTTTAAATTCTAATTGTAACTTATTCATTTAAATTGGATATATTGACTATGAACATCATAATACATTTAAGTTATATATGAATAAATAAACCCAGTTAAAAAACACACACAAATTTCTATCTCACTACCTAAATCAAACTCTCTTAAGATAATGTTTAGACGTTCATGTGTTATTTATCTCGTCTCCAGGACATATTGCTAGCACAGAAGACCTTCAGTGAATAGGTCTGAAATGTAAGTTGCAGGCATTTAGAGAAATAGCTAATGAACTTGGTGAACATATTTTTAATTGGTGAGGTAGCCTTGTGAGACACTGGGGCGATACCATCTAAGAACAGGTAGGTTAATAAAAATGTGTTGGTAGGGAATACGCATCTGTTACTCCTCTTGCACAAAGAGATGCTATCCACCCAGGAGCTGTAGAGAGGGATAGAGGGAGGAATTCACAGTGGAAAAATAAATCAGAATTAGAATTTCAATGGAGCTTGGGCAATCATTTTTCACTGGTTTATAAGGGCTCATTCCAACTGATAAACTCTCACCAATCAGAGCTTCCATGTGGGTCTCTGTTCCATGCAGTTTCTTTGGTTTAAAATTCATTCCACTATGAAATGTTCTGTGACCCCTTTATCTTTTGCAATTTTGCCCTTATAAAACAAAGGATGCAAATAATCATTTTAAGATAACTATAAAACCAACACCTAAAACATGTAAAACATTTAGAAATTGCAGCAAACAAATACAAAATCCTATCCCACTAGTGATTTGAGTATTTTGGTACATATTCTATTCTTGTAGGAGGGCGATTTGTGTGTGAGAATTCCCATTTTTAATAAAATTGCATCATATTATTTTATAACCAGCTTTTTTCTTTATGATATGATGACTAACTTCCCAGATAATTATGTGGTCTCCTCCACCTCACTATGAATAGATATATGGTTTCAACTCCTATGGATATGCCATAATTTAACCAACTCCCTATGGTTAGATTCCCAATCTTCACTGCGGGTCTTCTATATCAGAATGTCCCTGGTGATCCTGGTGACAATTTTGAGAGCTCCAATTAATAGAATGTGATAGCATTCGTGTAAGAATTCCACATTACAGTAAAAGAGATGTTATCCTTCAGATCATTCTCCTACATATAAAATCAGTATATTAATCAGTATTTCTGCTCTCTTGAGTATTTTTCTTTTGACCATTTTCTTTTGTTATTTAAAAAAGTCTATAACTTAACTATGCAAAATTTAGAAATGCAGAAAAGAGAGTCAAGAAGGAGAAATAATTCCCAAACAGAACCACAATAAGCTTTTGGGAACCTCCCTGAAAAAAATGTATCTATTTGTATCTATTTCTATGATACTTACAATAGTGTTGCAGTCAACTGTTTTACAACCTGCCTTTTCACTGAACAATATGTGACTAGTTTTTCCTGTGTCAACACATTTCTTACAAAATCATTTAACTACACAAAATACTATACAGCCCCTTAATTCTAGTGCCATTTTTTCCTTGTTTCTTCAATTCGTTCTCAGAAACAACATCAGAGAAAAGCAGATCTTAATATTTTTACGTAACCTCAAACTATAGACCAAAGTATTTGCTTATCACACTCTATTGGGCGTGAAAATACTGTGTCTGTCAAATGACAGTTTCCTATATTTGTGTTTTTTCCCTCAAAAAGAGATTGGACAATATTTTCCCAGCTTCAGTCTCCGGGCACCTGTCCAGCTCTCTCTGAGTTCTCAGAGATTGCCAACAGTGGTTCTTGTCATTCATCTGTGAGTTCTTTGAGTCCTGGGCATCTCAGTTGTTTGGGCTTTCAAAGCCTATGGTAAATTAATTTGTTCAACAAGTTGTCCTTTGGATATTCTCTATAGTTATGGTTCTCCATCTTTTGGGGAAAAGATAAGTTATTAACACAGCAAAAATAAAGATTGCCCAATTTGGTGAATGGAAAGCCAAGAAGTATTGTTTTTCATTAAAAACAAGATTTTTGAATCTACCAGCGAATTTTCAGCGCAGCACAGCAATTGTCTCCAGTGTAGGAGAGAAGCTCCGATGGGCACCTGTACGACACCTGAATAGTCTACAAAGTAATTACTGCTCTGGATGCAGCAGTTCAACTGTTTGATTTAAAAATTCAGTCTTGTATTATTAATACTGTTTTAGTTTGTGTAGGATGCCATAACAAAATGTCACAGATTAGGTGGATTAAATCACAGAATTTTGGTTTTTCATAGTCTTGGTGACTTGAACCAGGATCAAGGTGCCTCGCAGCTAGGTTCCTGTTAAGGACACTCTTCCTGCCTCAGTGTCTGCTGCATTTCACTATGTTCTCATATAGCACAGAGAGAGCTACCGATTTCCCTGGCGTTTCTTCCTCTAAGGACACTAATCCTAACAAGACCACATCTCTACCTAGTGGACTGCCTGGACTACATAGCAAGATCCTATCTCAAAAAACAAATGAGCAAACAAAGATGCAAGACTATTTTCATTTACTAGTGAAAGCTGAGTCTCTCCACTCAGAGTTTGTGTCATGAGTAAAATAAAAACTTTCAAAAGACATGCTCACCCACACTATTTCTGCAGAAGATGACTGATGGAACAGCCACAATAAACTCTCAGCCTGAAAACCAGTGTGTCTTGGTATTTCTCAGCAGAAACACACAGATTACATAGGTATAATTTTCTCCTCTGTAGATATTTACCACAGACATGGCTGCTCCATAGATCAATCATGACTCCAACTCTTTTCCTCTTAGTCTCAGGTTAAATTACTTCTTGACAAACAATGGCACATAGTTTTACCCTTGGATTTCTATGCAGACTATGTAGACACATCATTTCCTTTTTGTTGTTACTCTACAAGACCAGATTGAAGAGATCTGTTTTGTTTGCTCACTTTTCTTAAATAGCTGCTATTTACAAATGATACCGTCTGCAGAGATTTCCATATGGAGAGTTTGTTTACCATGGCACTAGGATCTTCCTATGCCAGAAAAGGGTAATACCTGTCTGACTATCTCAGCTTTTCTGGCCACATGTCACCAAATTATATCAGAAAATACACAAATGACAACAAAATCATCAGGACGTACATTGCTTTCATAAAACTGAAGTCAGATTCTAGACATATTGCAGAACTGCTTCTGGGCTGCCTTGAATAACAGCCTACCCCATTTCTCTCAAAGCAATTAGTTCAAATTTGCCAAATAAATTATTTTTCTAGGTATCCACAGAAAACAAATGTATATCTATTTTATAATTTTTATAATCAGTATATAAAGAAGTGAGCAATGCTGATGAGTTGCCCAGTTCTTTTTTCTTTCCCTTGGATTCGTGAATTAGGTATTTTCCTCCTTGGGATGACTCTGGCTTAGGTAGGGCAGAAAAAATGTTTTCCTATCTATTTGTTCATTGGTGGAAAAGAGGGATTGCATCTCTGGACATCATTCAAGCAAGAAGGATGTGATATCCATAGTAGGAATGCTGGTCATCTCAATTTTAGCCCCTTTTCAGTTCTCTACATCACATATGGTGTGGTAATTACTATTTTGTCTAGTTCTTTTTTTCTATCTTGCCCAACAAATTTTAATATTTAAATGAAAGAACAAAGATTTATTCACAATTCACTCCTAGTGCTTATTACCATTCCTGGCTATTAGTACGTTTCCAATAAATATGACTGAATATGACTAAATCAGTGAATGAAAACATTTACCTCCTTTCCTTTCCTCCTTCTCCTTCTTTTTCCTCCTTTTCTTCCAGTTCCTTTTTATACCTGATGTTATTCTTTCTTTTCCTCTTCTTTTTTGTCCTCTTTATTCCCCTTTTCCTTTCTCTTTTCCTCCTTCCTTTCCTCCTCTTCTTTTTCTATCCACTTCTACTCCCATCTCCTACTTGATCCCACAGCTATTGCCCTAGAATCAGGGACTTATTTCTCATTGACTTACTAACACCAACCAGAATTGTGCAAACTTAATTATTTCAGTTCAGTCACTCTATTAACTTAAAGGGAAAAGTTTAATCAATTTTACTGAAGATTCAAATTTTCTTTGACCCATCATGCCTTTTAAGTGTATTAACAATTTGATATCTGAACCCCCATGTCAAAATATTTTTGCTTTCTTTATTTTAAATAGGCAAAAATGTATTTGCATGAAGATAGTAATTCTCATATCTTTTTTACCTTAAGATAAGCACAAAATAAATTTTAAGAAATATCCCATATAGATGTATTGTGCATATCTACTAAAGGAAGCAGAACCCTTAGGTAATAAGAGCTGAAGTGAGATTGAGACACGAATACATGTACACATGCAGAGGACTCTGTTGCTGAGTAAAATTCAACATAAGAGTGACCTTCTGTATGTCTCACACAAGCAGATTTACTTAGTAAAGTAGCAGAAATATTTAGATATGAATCAGGTCCTATGACTGCCCAACAAAATAGTATTAACACATTGTACATTTCTATTACATACATCAGAAAACTAGAAAAATGGAGAACTTCACTGATTTTAAAGCTATTTTTCCCTTTTAGTGCTTTTGTCTTATCTTTAGAAAGAACTTGTCAGCATTCTTTGAAAGCAACTGTCAAATTAACTTCTCTTAAGACAAAGGTACTCTTAGGAACTTAATATAGTATTTGAGCTTTTTTCCCTCTCAAAACCTTCAATTAGCCACCAAACCAAATTTTTTGTATTTCCCACTTTATTTAACACATATCTAACCCTTTGCACTGTTGGTTCAAATTGCAGATCATTGGGAAGTATTTTGTGCATCTGTCGCATCTCTGTGACTTTTGGTGGGGGGCAGGGTCTTGTTATATATTCAGGCTGGTCTTGAACTCACTATGCATCCCAGTCTTGCTTTGAACTCATGGCCTACCCAGGTCTAACAATCCTATACAAAAACAACTAGACTAATGTCTTGTCAAATTGAATAGCTTCAAAACCAATTAAGTACTTGTTGGGATGACAAGCTATGATATAAACATTAATACTAACTATCCACAAGAAAAGCCTAGGACTTGAGGCTTGAAAGGTACATAGTTCCTAATAAGCAAGTGGATGAAGGGTCATTCAGACAGCAGGGTAACTGAACCAGAACAGAAACAAGATCATAAGAAAAGGATGTCATTGAACATTTATTTTTGGATGAGTGATAGAAAACTCAAGTATAACTAAAGTAGAAACTTCATGGTTTACAAGACTAAAAAGACAGATTTATAATACAATTTTTAAAAATGGTTGTGTCAAATAACTCCAATGATGCTGTTAGAATTTGTGTGTGTGTGATCACTCTCTCTGTCCCTCCATTTCTTTCTTGGTGTTACTATTTTGGCTTTATGCCTGGGCAGAATTCCTCCCTAATACAACATGACTCTAGGATTAGCAATTCCAGAATTACATTAGTTAAGCAGTTCCAGAATCACATTCGTTAGGAATGACTAAGCTAAGCAAACCTTAGTCCTTCTACTCAATATGAGAACTAGATTGAGTCTTAGTGAACCAAGACCCATATCTGTGACAGTTTTTATAGCCAAGGAATCAGCATCAATTGATTCTACTCAAATCAACCTCGTTTAAACCCAAAAGAAAATTGGGTTCTGTTATTAGCAGAAAGGACAGTCAGTTAAAAGTAAGCAAAATCAAAATTGACTAATACTGAAAGAACTAGAAACATTATAGAATAAAGTAAAATATAGCAAGTACGAGTAAGAAAATCTGCATATTGCTGGGATAAATTAGAAGAGGCTGAGCCATGGAAAACAGACATTCAGTTTCTTTATTTCTGAAATCGTGGATTAATATAAACCTAGATTTTGCTTCCAACCTCAGATACTTGTGAGAAATCACTACAAAACTATCCAGGCATGGTGGCACACATCACTAATCCCAGCACTGAGGAGGCTGAAGCAAGAGGATTGACACAAGTTTGGGGCCTGCCTGGGGTCACGTAACTTTGAGGCCAACATGAAGTACATTGTTGAGACCCTGTCTCAAAAACAAAATTTAAAAAAGACAAAAAACAAAACCCAAAATAACAATAATAAAATAAAGCAATTGATATGACATTTATAACGTGGCACTGAAACAATTTCCAGTTCTGTTTCCCTATCTGTACTCCCAAGAGTATCTGCACTTCTCAGATCTTCCAATGATCAGGTTACACTGCTGGACCCATGCTAACTAGTAGATTAGTTAAGAATGAGCCGTAGACCAAAAGGTAACTACACCGGAATCAGAAGACTCAGGTACTATTGATATACGGGAATGAAACTCCTAACCTACTATGTCCCTTATGAGCTCTTGTTCTCTAAAATCAAAGAATGAATTTTAGGAACAATGGAGATGAAGAGTAGAATATATTTATTGAGAGAAAGAAAGCTTCTGTCTGAAGAGAGACAGAAGGGGTCCCGAGTGGGGTTACCAAGGACTCTGTCTTTTCCAGGGGCTTTTATAGAGTAAAACCTTGGGTTCAAGGTAGGGGAAGACTGGGAACTCACAAGGCAGAGGGGCATGAGGTGGGACATAACTATAGTTTGCCAATGAAATCAATAGTTCAAGTAAAATTGATTACATTAGGGACAAATGGGGAAGCGAGTCATCTAAAAAGCGGGCATTCTTACGGAGCAGTGACTCTTTCCTGGGGGATGGGAACTATTTGGGGTATCAATCCTCAGGATATGGGTGTGTTTGTTTGGTCTTTTGTCTTGAGGCCTGGCCCACAGCAGGAGGCATCAGTTTCTCCTGAAGTTGCCAGGTGTCTGCACTGGCTCCACTGAGGACCTAGCTCTCTCTCACTGCCTGTAACATTTCTAACTAACTCAGCTGCCTGTCATACTGTGTTCAAACAAGGACAGGATTTAGGGTTTTAGTGGGAGTAGGGAATGATTCTATGTCTTGGTTTAACTGGACATCCTAGAAAATTATTAGCCCTACTCTCTTTATATTCAAAATAGTTACGGTTTAGGTAGACTACTGGATACATTATGTGATGGGGTGGTGGCCATTCTGCTTTGAGGGCCAAGTACAGGAGGCAACAGAGAGACGAGGCAGAGGAGGTTGGAGGTGGAGGCCATAACGCACTCCCTGAGAGCTGGAGAGGGAGCACCTGCTCCCCAGCACATTCCAAGGACACTTCTCTCCTTGCCTGAAATGCCTGAAATGCCTGAAATTCCAGGAGACACTTCATTGTAGTAACTGCTTTGTTTTTATTTGAACCAGTTTTTTCTAGGTAGCCTTGGCTGAAACAGAAATTTCCCATGGTACAATTTTTCTTATTTTATTTTTTGTCTGAGTCACTACTAGTTACTCAGGCTTACTGAAATTTCTTATTTCATTTTGCTTATAGGTTTTATTAAGTCTTTTACATGCCTTTATGTTTTACCCATTTTGAGTGCTTTTTAAACCTGCACCATGCTTTCTTCCCTAGAGGTGAACAGTCTTCACGACTGAGCCAATTTCCAGCACTGTGCTTTAACCTGTTATGGTGTAGACCATCTTTTATTCACATTACTTAGAGTCAAGATTGAATTTGACAAAACTACCTAGTCATTTGAAGGTCACTAGGTTTGTAGAAAGATAAATGGTACCTCAGTTCACTAAGTGAGACCAGACTGTACCTTCTGGTGCATTTAACATGTATTTGCAAAGGGACTAATTTATTTATGTGGCAGCATGAGCTATTATTTGATTAGTAGTCACAGCTTCTCAAGACTTCTGAATGCCTGCCTCCCAGCAAGTAAAACTGCACAGGTGGACACCAAACAGGTGGCATAAAGTCACATTTCCATTTTGATTAGATTTACACACTTTTAAAAGTGACATTTGACAACTGAAATCAACTATAAGCCATGACCCCTTCAACCCAAACACAGGTCACTTTGGGGAAGTGTAATACATTTTAAAATTTAAGAAATAGAAATAGCAGCCCATATCTTCACTATATAATGCTTGGAGCAATTTTTTTAAGTGAAAATTTTGTGTAATAGATCTAAAAATTCTCTTTATACATTACCCATAAATGAATGAGACAAAAACACCCATAAACTCAGTTGAGAAAGTCTGCACTGTTTTGAAAGACAGAGGAGAGAAAATACTTTGTGCTTGGACAACTTGAGATTTCAAGTCATATAAAAAGACCAGTTTGGAAAACAAGCAGTTTCTCTGTTAGTTTCACAGACTGATTTTTTTAAGATCTAGTTCTCTTCCCAAACACGGATTTAATAATAATACTACATAGAAGTGCTATTTAATCCTCTGGGAAAGTAATCTTGCCTTCATTTTCTCAGTGAGCAAAATGCACCCCTATAGTTCTCAATGAAGTGGATCTATAGTAATTGGATACAAACATGGATATGCATGTATCTCCTTAGCCCAATTATTTTTCTATTCTTTCTTTCATATTTATATAGGTGGCTTGCTGCATGAAAAATGAGCAGAAGCTAAATCCAGTCTATAGGAATATTTGAATTTGGCCAAATATATAAATCAGAGGAATCTTACAGGAAATGTGTATTATGCTGGCATCTGAATTTCTGTATGGCAATGGTCAGCATAGTAGAAGTAACTACTGTCACCTTGTCCAAGAGTAGATCTTTAGCCCCCCCCCCCAATTATCTCTATTCTTTTTAACTTGCAAACAACACACTTCATGCATTCCCAGACCTTCTTACTGGGCTGTGGAAGCATTTGAGTCTGTGCCTCTCATATGCCAAAATTCCCATTATAAAACTCAGTGGACAGCAAATCTGTAATTTAAAATGTCCAGGAACACCCTTTTATTTCTAAACAGCACAAAGTCATAAAAGCTAAAGAAAATGATACCAAAACATACTTCCTTATGCTCTTTATAAAATCAATTAATAATTTTCTTTTATGCTTGTGAAAGAAGTTGTTGAATTTCTTGGTGGTTACCTTATTTGGCTGGGTGGTGCACACTTCTATTAGGAGAGGTTCAAGCTCTAAATAAATTAGGTTAAGTCCTGATTTACCAGTCACTGCCATTCTCAAGCAACATATTTTTATGTGAATATGGTACTTCTGACTGGCCCACAATGAGCAAATGAGTTTTTATTAGAGTATTTACTTTCCCTATAATCAGCAATGATCTATAGGACTCAGAACTATGACTTCTACAGTAGCAAAGTAATTCCATTCATAGCTACATTATCAAACTCCTAATAAATGGTTCTAATTGTCTGCTACATGACAGGAAATTAATGAATTCAATAACCAATGGATTCAGCATTAGTTGAATTAATGCTTTCTGATTGATAGCCTGCCACTTTCTTGTTATATGGAACAGAAATTAACATGAACCCCCAAAAAGAAGAATTAAATCCAAGGATATTGATTATCATTTAGCATTTTTATAAATATGCCCAGCAGTTCTTTTTCTATAAGTAGCTTATTAGAAGCTTTAACTGCAACCCAGCAAAAGAAACAGTGTCAATTTTTTACATTTAGGAGAGAGAGACCAGCTGTGGTGTCATTTAAAGCCCATTAAGTATAGTTAGTTAAGGCCTCAACATGTGTCATATAACCTTTTCTCTGGACAAGATCTAATAAATCAGGTCATATTCCAAACTCAAATGACATTCTAACAGCACAGTAGTTACTTATGCAATTATAAAAACTGAATGTTGTGTATATATTCCTGATCTTCTGCTAATATCTCAATAGCTGTTCAAGATATTAAATGGCAAATCAATGACATATCAGACTCTAAAATTCCTTGGACTTTATCCTTATAGTCCGTATGGAAATTCATTACAAGCTCCTCATGGTGGAAATCTTTGTTAATTGTACTCATAATTATCCTATTAATTCTATTATTTGGCCCATGCATACTTAATTGGTTCTTTTCTTTTGTCTCCTCCAGACTTAAAGCTGTATGCCTACCCAAGATAAAAATGCCTGGTATCTACCAAAGGTCATTAGACAGAACCTCTACAGAGTATCCCTGACTGCCGTTCAACAACTATGACCCCTTTCAGCCTGAAAAAGCCAGATCGGTCATCACCCTTTACTCCCTCATGGCAGTTGACTCTACTTACTCAGAGAGGGGTTGTTACAGGCAATTGAGTTAGATAGAAATATTATAGGTAGTCAGACAGGGCTAGGTCCTCAAAGGAACTAGTGCAGGAGGCCAGATACCTTATAACTGTGGGGGAAACAGATACCTCCTGCTGTGGGCCAGGCCTCAGACAAAAGATCAAGCAAATACACTCACATCTTAGGAACTAATATTCTAAAATAATTCTCTATCACCCTGAGGAAGCCAGAAGTCACTATCCCAACCCCCTACAGGAAGTCACTGTTCTTTAAGCATGCCTGGTTGCTGTGTGACTTGCTTTCTTATTTGTTCCTGATTTAATCAATTTTACCTGAGCAATTAATCTTACTGGTTGAACATAGTTTCTATCCCACCTTTGTCCACCTTACAAGTTCCCATTTTGTTCCTGTCTCATCACATAGTTTTGTTCTATAAAAGTCTCTAAAAAAGACAGAGTCCTTGGCAACCCACTCTGTCTCTCTCTCAGACAGAAACTTTCTTTCACTCAATATATTCTGCTCTTAAAAAAATAAAAAATGAAACAGTGTCAAATCTAGAATCTTTGATAGAAAAGATGTTCTAGTTCTTGTTAGGAATGCCATTCTTGATGAGTGCTAAATCGAGAACCCTTGATACTCTGGTATGAACATGTTCCAAATCTTACTAAGAAATCATATGGAAATTTTGTTCAGATTTCAGTATCAGCAGGAGCTGTATTTGGCATGTTCTGCCCACCTTCTCCTGTACAATAGATTGAGTCTTACACACTGACAGTATTTTTTTCTTTTGTTTAGGTTCCAGGATGCTTACAGAAAAAAATCATGACTTGGCAATAATGTTTATGGGTCCTTTAATATCCAGATTTGTGTTTTAATTTCTTCTTGGCATTAGCTTTCTGTGCTTACTATATTTTCCTTGATTTTGAATTTTGGGTTTGTTATGTAGATATAGGAGGAAAATCAAAATATTGGTGGCTGACACTGGAAGGTCGATGCATGGACCAGTGGATAGACAAATGGATAGACTGATTGGTTTGTTCCATCCACACTAGATAAAGATTTAACGAAGGCTGATTAGGTCACACTACAATTTTCTGCCTCACTTCCACACAATAACCCACCCTGCTCTGAACAGCAAACACAAGGACTTTGGCAGCAACAGCCCTGGTCCCATATGCTGAAAGCAGATGGCAGCTGTACTGACTTCACAGTAGCAGCTGCCCAGGAACCAAAGTGAAAAGGAGGAGACTGGGGAAAGGAGCATGAAGGGAGAGAAACACAAAAGAACAACCGGAGTGAAGAAGAGAAAGAGCTCCTGCTGCTAGTCTCAGCCGGGTCAGAAGCAAGCACACATATATCAAGGGCTTCATTTAGGAATATTCTTACACTTCTTGTGTGATCTCTACTGCAGAAAGGAATCATGATCTCTGCTGTGTGACGGAGGTGAGGTGCACTATTTTCTCACAGTCCACCAGCCAGGCCAAGGCTTATTCGACCACCAATATGTGATGTCTAAAAAGTGGAAAACTCTGAAGCATGGGATGTCCCTAATACATATGAGCTACCTCAGAACGGGGCTGGGTACAAATAAAGGGTTGCTTAGAAGACAAGAAGCAAGGACAAAATTAAGCTATCATATATTGATGTAACATAACTAATGGGGGCGTGGTTTCAGCTCCAATCAGGGAGATTAGCTAGATGAAAGCATTTGTGATCCCAAGTGTAACAAACCCACGATAGTGAACGGCTTTCTGAGCATAATGGTAGACCTTTTGATATAACTCTTTGAAGGCTAGTTATCTGTTATGCTAAGCTAGCAAAGTTTTGTCAGAAATTTATTAAAAATTCACTTTCCAGAGCTAAACATGTTCACTGGAAGAATAACCTCTTTAATAAATGGTGTTGGAAAATTTGGCTCTCCACATGCCGAACACTGAAACTAGATCCATGCCTATCACCATGCACAAAACTAAAGTTTAAATGGATCAAAGACCTAAATATTAAGACAGAAACACTAAATCTACTGGAAGACAAGGTAGGTAGAAGTCTGGGAGACATAGGGGTAGGCAGAGAATTCATGAACAAAACGCAAACTGCACAGGAAACACTTCAAAGAATCAATAACTGGCATCTCATATTATTGAAAAGTTACTGCACTTCAGAAGAAATCACCAACAGAGTGAAAAGAAAACCGACAGAATGGGAAAGAATTACAGCTCACAACCCCTCAGATAAAGGACTTATATCCAGAACTTATAAAGAATTGAAAAACATCAAGCCCACCAAATTCAAAGACCCTCTCCAAAAATGGGCATCTGAGATGAACACACATTTCTCAAATGAAGACATACAAATGGCAAATAAATAGATGAAGAAATGCTCACCATCACTGGTTATTCAAGAAATGCAAATTAAACTGATCAAGAAATCAACTGATAACAAATGTTGGTGAGGCTGCGGGGGATAAAGGAACACTGCTCCACTGTTGGTGGGAGTGTAGACTGTGCAACCACTATGGAAATCAGTATGGAGAATTCTCAGAAAACTAGGATTGGAAGTTCCATTCAATCCAGCTATTCCCCTCCTAGGTATTTTGCCAGAAAAACTGAAAAGGTCATATCACAGTGATATATGTGCACCCATGTTCATAGCAGCACAATTTGTAATAGCTAAATCTTAGAAACAACCAAGATGCCCATCAACCACAGAGTGGATGAAAAAGATGTGGTATTTTTATACAATGGAATATTAATCAGCTATGAAGAAGGATGATCTTGAGGTCTTCATAGGGAAATGGAGACAACTTGAGACTATCCTCATAAGTGAAATAAATAAGAATTATATTTATAAATATCACATTGTGTTTCTAGTATAAAAAGAAATAAGAACTATAGGAATAATAAAACCCCAAATGTGTAATTGCTATTATAAAAAAGACAGGAAAAGAAAGTGCTCTAAAGGATATAACTGCATGTATGTTTAAGTGTGTAAGATTGATAACCGTATTAAAGTTTTTGTTGGATCATTGAACAGAACTGTTTGCAGTCTCACTGAATGTCCACTTTGTATGCTTTAATTTTATAACTTGAACAACTATGAGTACAATATGTAATTTATCAACTAGTGATTTCTTACTTTTTTTTGAAATTATGTATTATTTCTACCCTTTTTCTGTTTGGCTTTTTTTTCCTCTTTAAAGAAAACTTTTAAAAAATTCACTTTCCTTGTAAGTCCATCCATCATACAATGCCAATTTATCACAGTTAAAGCAACAGGACTAACAAATTTATGTAACATGTTGGCTTTTAAAATGGTTTCTGTGGTGTCTACAGAGAGGTACACACACACACACACACACACACACACACATCTCAAGAGACATTGTGTAGAAATATACATGCAGAGGTTGAATGTTCATACTCAAACCAGTCTACCTGGCACCCAATCCTGCCTTTACTATTTGCAAGTTGTGTTACACCTCATAGTATACAAGTATTGAATTTAGGTTAGGTTACAAATGATTTTTTATTTTTCTAAAGGAAAATGAAAAGATACAGGCATGAATTTTATCAAACAACCCCTAGAGTTCCTCTCTACTGGGGATTTTGTTTTACAATGTCCCAGTGGTAGGATAGCCCTTTCTGAGCAATTTTTTTTCTTTCAAGGCCTACAATTGAAATTCATACCAGCACTGTGGAAGGAAGCCAACAAAGCCAGCTTTTCTTGGAAGGCCACATGCCTCAGAACAACATGAGCCAATGAGGCCAGAGTGCTGGCAGTGAGTCAGCTCCTTATTAAAAAGCATTTATTGAAGACCTGCTGTGTGCTAGGCACAGGAGTGGAGGCTATGGAGGGGGCTGCAAACAAAGGAGAAGTGAAGCTTCCTCTTACAAGGAATATGTGATGAGAAAGAAGATGAGGAGGGAAGAGACAGATGGATGAGACAGACAGATAGACAGAGATACACATGCACAAACGTAAGAACTCTTACAAAGCCACATACTGTTATGTAAAATTTTGTGTAAAATGATTTATTTTCAATTATCTGATGAGATGGAATATGTGTATTCCATGAGGCAAGGCTGCTCTGAGGAGGTAAGCCCTGAACCAAGGTCAGAAGGCTTTCTCATAGGCAGGGAGGAAGGAGGAGGAGGTCCACCTAAAGCAAGCCTCCAGCAGGGAGACTTCGAGCCACAGTGAAAGCAGGATGTGGCCTGGTTTCCCAGTGTGAAGGGACTGGGTTCTAGAATAACAGAAGTAAAACTTAATAAAAAGTCCTCTTGCTGACATAATGTTAAACGTGAGGCTGTCTTCATCAGCTCATGCAGCTGCTCACCTGTGAAGGGGTTTTTGAGAAGAGTTAAGTGAAATAAAGCAGACTCTTACATGAAAAATGTAAAATAATAAAAATAGTAAAGTAATAGATAATAAGAAGGAGGTAGATAGCTATTTTTCAAATGGGAAGGGGATGAAGAGATGGTAGGGGGAGGGGAAAGGAGGTGAAAATAGGAGTTCAGGTGTGCCATGGCCATGTGCCAGCTCCCCTCAAGAAATGTACAAATTATGTACTGTAAACATGTACTAATAAAAAAATTTAAAAATTTAGAAAAGGAAGGTTTGATAGCAATTCTGTTTCCTTTGCACTGAGTTTATTTACACAATGAATAAGCAAATACCTAATAATTAAGAGAGTTAATATAGATAAAGCCTTTGGACAAATGCCTAGCACAAAAGAAACTCCATAAAAGTACTGATAGAATTTTATTCCTTCTCTTCCCTTATACATCTTCACATTCCCCCTTTTTCTTCATAAGTCAGGCAGTGTTTTAGTTTATTTCCAATGCTATAACAAGACATCAGAGGCTGATTAGGTATAAAGAAAAAAGTTTACCTAGCCCACAGTATTGGAATCTGAAAATCCAAGAGTGGGCAGCTCCATTTGCTTAGGCTCTGGTGAGCTCTCCCAGCGGATGGCATCCTGGTAGGAAAGTGGGCAAAAGGGATCATATGATGCTGGAAGCCAGAGAGTGGGGAAGGGCCATATTCTTCTCTAAAACTAACTGCAGTTCCCACAGAATTACTATTAAAGTATTAAGTCCCTTCCTTAAAGAAAAACACTCCATTATCTAAATAACCTTTCATTAAGTCTTGCCCCTTAAAATTCTACTGCCTCCAAACCACTCAATCAGCACCAAGTTTTTAATATGAAAATTTTTGTAAGTCACTGAAACCATACCAGGCAGTATCAGAGTAAGCATCATAAGCTCAAATGAGTCTTGTCCATTGGACCAGGT
This sequence comes from Dolichotis patagonum, assembly GCA_004027295.1. Lineage (NCBI taxonomy): Eukaryota > Metazoa > Chordata > Mammalia > Rodentia > Caviidae > Dolichotis > Dolichotis patagonum. Next base: position 93,903 of record PVJX010003103.1, read on the forward strand.
CAGCCAAAAATGCCACACAGGATTTGAAGAGCATAACTCCAGCTTACAACAGTCATACAGACTATAGAGAGAATAACGTTCCTTGGAATTGTGTTGCACAGCAGCTCTGCACAGGAAAGCTTTTCATCTCATACCCAACTTGGAAGTTCCTTTCATACTTCAAAATTCTAGAATAACCTCAAAACCTTCCGCACCATCACAGCAGGAGGTAGATCAAAGATTGGACATAATAAAAAGAAACCATAACTGTGTAAAAATGAGACAAGTAATTCCCAAGGTAACTGGCAGCTGCAGCAGGCATTTAAAAAGTGTATTAGAATAAAAGGACTCTCCTGAAAGGTTTGCAAAAAAGAATGGAAAGATCACTACTTTCAAAGCTTGAACTTGAGTAACTGCAGTTAAAGACAGAGACAGCTCTATGGTTGTGATAAAATACCTGATTCATGAGCATGAGTGGTCAGCTTGGCACAGAAAAGCACAGGACAGGAGCCTCAGAGGATACTAAAAGATTTCCAGGGCATGTGAATTCTGGAAGCCTTCAGGATGCAAACTGAAAAGAATCAGGATTTATCAATTCTTTCTGAAGATGAGATCAGCGATTTGTACCTGAACACCATCTTTGATTATTATAGTCTGAGAAGTATGTCCTGTGATTTATTCATACAACTAAAAACACTGCTAAAATCATATAGCGATCCCAGTGTTTTACGACATCATTTTGACATTTATCTCTAAAGACTTAAAGCATTCTGTATGTAAAGACAGCAGTGTAGACTAGGTGGTCCCCAGATGATGAGCCCAAATAGGATTCTATTTGTAGCTCAAATTGGACAGAACAAGTAATGCTACAAAGAAAGGTAACAGTAAGGTTTGTTTTTAAATGAAAATTAAAATAATTCAAACACATAAAAAGCATAAATCATACTTCTTACCTTGTTTGCAAATGACTTAACAAATTATACAGTTTATTAGAATGAATCTCATTTAATAGAAATCAACCAATGATAAAGTGCCATCAAACAGGGTGCCTTACAAAGGGTGGAGAATGACAGACAGCTCTACCCCTCTGACTCCTTGGGTGAGTAGAGGCAAGAGCAAGGGATGTTGGCAAGGAGCAGATGGACTTCAAGTGCAGCTGTGCAGTAGTGGACTGATGGTAACAAGCAGAAGGGTCATGACTAGCTCCACTGCACTAGTTCCAGGTGGGTTGGCTCTATCTTTGAATGAACACTCTAAGCACCCCCAAAGCCCCAAACCAGCCCTGCAGTGGAGAGGTGACAAACTGTCACTGCTGTGCCTCTCTTGCATACAAGATCACTCTGCTGTATGTGACAGTTAATGAGGCATACAGCTTCCTCCCTGTGAGGCTCCAAAATCCAGGACAGTGCAGCTGTATTTGGTTCATTTTTGGATTTCCTAAAGGACCTAGTCTAGTATGCATTTACAGTGGTCCCTACCAGTATACTGGCAAGTACATATATTTTGCATCTATTATCTCATTTTGTCAACCAATAGCCTTCTGTTTCACATATGAGAATGATCTCCATTTTGCAAATGAGGAAACTGAAGCTTAGTAAGATGGAAGTCATTACATGTTCAGTTATATAGCTTATTGGTGACAGTACCAGGATTTGCATTCACCAAAAACCATACTTTAAAAACCATCACATTGCCTGGACTTTGGATCAGGAGTTGACAAACTAGGGTCATGAGCCAAATCTAGTTTCCTGATCATTTCAGTGTCTTAAATAACCTAAGAATAGGGGTTGTTATTATAGCCCAGGCAGGTCTCGAACTTGCAATAACTCCCTTGTCTCAGCCTCCAGAGTGCTGGGATTACAGAAGTACACCACCACGCCTTGCCGCAAGAATAGTTTAAAAAAATATTTTTACATGGTTAAAAATTGATATAAGATCAGTGATAAGTGAAAATTATATGAAATTCAAATTTCAGTGTCCATAAAGACAGTTTATGGAGACTTGTTTACATGTTGTCTATGGTGCTTTCATGCTATAATGGCAGGGAAGAGAACATGCCAAAAAAAGCCCATGGACCACAGAACCTAACTATTTACAGCCTTTTACTTACACAGTATGCTCACCCCTGCTCTAGATACAGACACACTAAGAACAAGGCAGATTAGCACACCAGGACAGAGAAATTCTGGGGCGACAAGGACATCTATCTGCAAGGATGAGCCGTGGCTGGAGTCTGGCCGCACCTGGAACGGGTGAGGCAGGCAGCACTAGGCACTTAGCTCAGGCCATTTATGAGCAGCAAATGTAGCGCTAATGGAAGTTCTGAAGGTCAATGAGGATGCTCAATAAACCACTGACTGATTTGGCCAACTTGCAAGCAGTATGGATCTTGCAGTTGACTGGGCTTTTGAAAATCACACAGGCTTGAGTCAGCAACCCCCTTCTATCGAGTTCTCTGTACAGCAGCAGACAAGCTGCAAAACTGGCAGATTTAAATATCACCACCCTTTGCTAGGGATGCTAAATGAGAAAGGCCATAACCAGGAGGCAAACAGCAGGAAGGGGGAGAGAGGGGCAGGCCAGGTGCCTGCACCACCCAGTAACTGTAGGACAAGAAGGGCCTGGGTGATCCTCCTCTAGGCTCAGTCAAGAGAACCCTGCAGAAGTAGCCAAAATAAACCAGAAGGCAAGAAGCCAGTCTCGGGACTGGGAAGATAACAAGGGGATAGAAGTCAGTCACTTGTTTGCCCCTGTGTTTCCTGGTCACCTGCCAGACAAGAAGGCAAAGAACACTTGAGTCACAGTAGGGGATGGAACAAAGGGGTCACCACACCACTTCGCATCAGATACCCCTCACAGAATGTCACTAATTAGCATCTGGGACATTATAAACCCTGTTTAGTATGACAGCTGCCTTCTAAATGTACCACAGTAGAAAGGGGGAAGTAGCAGAAAGCATGGCCTTAGGAAATAAAATGAGACAGCAAATAAAGCAAAGGCTCCGGTGACAGAATCCCCAATGTTCAGTTTTGCCTCTGTCACCTCTGCTTATGGTGTGATCATATCTGGTCACAGTTTTCAGATTCTTGGTGAGTCCCTCTGTAAAATTAGTAAATGGCGTTAACTTGGGAGTTGTTTATTCTGTATGAGTCAGGATTAAGTATGTCTGCATTTAACAAAAAAGGAAATTGTACTAGCTTAAACAAATTAGTAATTTACTTTTCTCTACTTAAGTTCAGGATTGGAAGTTCGGAATTAATAGAGCAGTTCTATAGTCACACAGACACAGGTATGGTGGGTCCTTTTCCTCTAAAGTGCTTAGCGTATACTTTCCAGAATAGGGAGCTTTGTAATTACAAAGTGACTTCTCCAGCTATAGTAATCAGGTCTACATTCCAGGCTGTAAGGAAGTGGATGGGGCAATGAATGAAAGACACCTCTTCCCCAAGTTAATCCCTGATAAGGAGACTTGCCAGAAAACCTACCCAGAAACTTCAGTTACCATCTTTATTTGACAGGTTGGTTGGGAGGTGTAGATTTTAGCTACAGTAGTGATAGAATACTTTCTTTAGAGTGGAAGGAAAGAGTATAATAAGGAGGGAACTAGTAACCTTGGTTACAAATACCTACCTCGAAGGCTGATGCTGTTGCCAAGTGACCTAACCTATATGAAGGAAACTGCAGAGTTGCAGAGGGTCAGGCTGAGAATGTGGCTTCTCGTACTAAGCCTTTCACGACTGTGCTCCACACTGTCTTTGCCCACCCTAGACATCTTCCCTGCGAAGTGCCCCGTCCCTGTCTCCATGTCAGGCTGTTTCCGTTTGCTGTGCTCCCATAGAACCCTGGGATCATCCTATCCACCACTCCTCCCGACACTTAAAATAACCAGTCTAAGCCTCAATTTTTCCCTTCAGACCTATGAGGAGCAAAACAATGGCCACCACTCATACACAGTAATGGAGTGGAGCTCTTCAACTAAGGATAACCCAAACAGACATACACAAAAAGCACTAGATCGCAAAATCATAATACAAAAGAAAAAGAATGTAAAATACCACACTAGTAATTTTCTATAACGGCTTCATGTTCAACTGACATTTCAGATTTACTTGGCTAAGTGAAACATATCATTAAAGTCTATTTCACCTGTTCCTCTGGGTTTTTGTAAATGCACACACGTACATGCGAACACATGTGGCTTGCACCTGTGGGTCATACGGCACTTCTAAACTGGTGTAGCTCTTGTATCTTGGATCTTGGAGGAAAGGCCCTAGACTTTACGGATTTGGTGTCTCTAGCATCTGAATGTTGTCTGTTTGGCAGAAGTTTGGATAAAAGCCTATGTAGGATGAAAACCTTGATCAAAATATGGCAAGAATAGGCAAGAGAGGAAGATAAAAGTAATAGTCAAGGGAGATCCACATGGAGCCTGCTTTTTAATCCACAAACCTGGGATCATTCTACCACTGACTTTACCACTTTTGGAGAAGACATAAAGGAGACTGTATTGGTGGAATGCTTGGCACAGTCCCTGAGGTATAATGACTGATCAACAAATGTTAGTTCTTTTCATTAGCTTTTATAGGCCTGTTGTGAAGGAGAAACAATTTTTTAAAAAGTTGCCCAAAGCCATCCAGCATTGTTATTTCCCCGCTGAATATTAAAACAGAATCTTTAATCTGTGATGACAAAAATAATTTGAGTTGGCAGATGGCATTGTGTTGTCACCTACGTTGTTGCTTGGAATTGAATGAATTAGATACACATAAATACCACTGAACCCTTTCCTTGTTTATAGAAGTACCTGAGCCTGAGGTCACCTGCAATGTTCTATGATGCTGAAACAACCTAGCGTCCTGGTGCTATGGCTCAGCAAGGCAGGCAGGTGGACCAGCCACACTGGCCAAGTCTGTCAGGGCATGAAGGTTATACATTACATCCAGAACCCCTGTGTCTTAGCAGTTTAGAACAATATTTTCTTTTCATTTAATCTATGCCCATATCATGGGTCACTGTAGGAACTTAACTTCATTTTTATCTTCACAAGATATCCAAATACCCAGTGTATAAAGGACTCAAGATGTAGTATTTGGAAATAGGAACATGGTGATTTCTATATTGGCTTATAAAACCTGTAGCAAGAAATGACTCTTCTTTTTCATTCATTGACTAAGGTGAACCCAATGTCCACACCTAACTTCAAGGCCATAGGAAAGTATAATTCTAAGACTAAGAGACTGGAGTGACTATTCATAAACAGCTCTGACTGCCACTGCAACAGTAATTGATCTTTTGATGGCACAGATTTGCCGCTCAGTGTCCCGAGGTCATACACTGGTATACTAACAGTATTTCCCTGAGTTATACTACTAGTGTCTTAGTTCATTGAAAAGAAAGATTTGTCCTAATATCATTTGGAGAATTTTTTATGCTCATATCTTGTACTGTGAGTAACTACTTTAAAGATAATGGTACATAACGTATCAACTAATGTTATTTTCCTATTATTTTGTTATGATTTTCTTTTACTTTTTTCCACAAAATAATTTTTTAAAAAGCCCCTCAGTTTCGTACCTAGAGACAGCAATGAAATATAAATTTGAACGACCCGCCACTCTTTAGAACTGAATTGCTAAAATATTTTTTGCAAAAACTGTTTCAATGTAATCATACTCTCAAACACCATGGGAGTCAGTTATCATGCATCGTGAACAGATCACTGTATTTTACAAAGTAATGTAGCTGTACGTAGCAGACCAGGAAGTAAAAGCTCATGTCCTGCAGCACATTTGTCTAATTTCTGGTGAGTGACCTGGATGGCAACATCTAAGAGCTTTGGGCTCAGAGACATTTATTTATCTATAATGTAAAAACATTGTGATTGCTAATGAAAAGCAAAGTATTCTTTATAATAGAAAAAAAGCAGAAGTTTAATGTTCCACCATAGAGGACTAGTTAAGCAAATTATGCCAACTCACTATAGAGTATTATTTATATTATGGTTTGGATCTAAGATGTCTCTTGTACTCACAGGTAGAATTTTGGATTATGGGGACACTATATTCATCAGCAATGGAAAAATGAAAACAGGAGGTCACTTCTGTGAAGAATCCTGTGTAGGTAATGTTGATCAGTAATGAGAGCAGTTGTTTTTGTGTCTAGAAATCAAAACCTTCCAGGTTCAGTTTTGTGTGGGCAAGAAGGTCCTGACACTCAAGAGCCAAAAGAAAAGAATCCTGTTCTCCTCCTTGATTTAATTACTCAGGAATCTTCCTTTCATGTGTGTCCTTGTTTCCTTCAACTGCCTTCCCTGAGTTTTGCCCTTCTCAACATCTAGATTGGTCCAGGCATGGTGCAAGTTGACTGATAGAACATAGAAGTGCTTCCTCTAAACCAAAGGAAGAAAGTGCTGATCTCACTGTCAGTTCTGATATTTCTAGTTTTTAGATCTGCTCTGTGTTAGTTTTCTGTTACTGTGACAAAATACCTGAGATAAATAATTTAAAGAAGGAAAGATTTATTTTGGCTCGTAGTTTCACAAGTTTCAGTTCATACATGTTTGGCTCCACTGTATCTGTGTTTGTCTTGTTGCAGAAGTAATGGGGGTGGGGCATGGCCATGGCAAGACAAAGCTACCCACTTGATACAGGAAGCAGAGAGAGAACAAAAGACACTGAAAAGGGGGTTGGGGGACAAACTATTCTCTTTAAAGCCACACCTCCAGTGACTTGCTTCATCCAGTTAGATCCACCTCCTAACAAGTTCTTTAATTTTTGAACTCATTGTTGATTGGATTAATACATTTGATGAAGTTAGAGTCCTCATGATCCAATCATTTCCCTAAAACCCATCAGCAACCAAGAGTTTCATACAGTGAAACTTTGGGGAGAAATTTTGGTTCCTAAACGTAATGTGCTCTAAACTGAAATCACTTACTGAAATGCCAAGGAGGTTTTAAATCTATGCTTCCTTTTTCAGCACAAACTTTTCTTAATTTACACATGTAAGACTTACTTCCATATATGATTTTATAAGATGTGTATTTCATAATTCTGGTATCATAATACTAATAAAAAATAGATTTATATTTCTTTAACAAATGGCAGTAAAGTATCTTTTCTAACAAAATCAGTATATCCTAATAATTTTCTAACAAATGAAAGAAAAGCTATCTTAAGCGGGCTTTATTTTATTTTGATTTGGACAAAATTCCATAGGAATCATGCTGGTTCCAAAGTATACCCAGTGAGCACACACTTTAATCCTTGCCTGTTCAGTGGTCTGCCCTACAAAGGAGTGGAACTCTCGAACCCTCATAGTCAGACAGGCCCTATAAGGGGTAAAAAGGGTCAGGTATGTGCATCTTTAGAAATACTGGGGCCTGAAGTGTCCCAGAGTAGAGAGTCCAAATATACATTATATGACTTCAAGTTCAATTTAAAAACAAAGTTACCCTAAAGGAGAAATGTAACTTATCTTCTGGCAAATATATCCCGCTGGCCATAAATGTGTAAACCCCAGTTTTTGGTCAAATAGGTAATGGTGGAAAAAAAGATAGACTAGTTAATTGTTGTGTTTTAATCTTTCTTTTTATTTCCATCAGTTAACATCCACAGAACTCTTGCAAAGTGTCCAACCTTGTAGTGTCCAACTAGCATGATTTGGCTTTTCAGGGACATTTGGCAATATCTGAAATCATTTGGTCATCACAACTGGGTGGGTACGAGTGCCTCTGACATTTAATGAGTAGAGTTCATGGATGGTTTTCAACATACTGCAGGACACAAGACAGCTTCTCTGTGACAAAGCAGTATCTAGCTTATAATGCCAATAATGCCTAGGTTGAAAACCCATGGTCTACAGTGGTGTAGGAATTAAAAGATGGAGAACATGGAAACTTTTAGGTTTGAGTAGACAGAATCCTCAAATCCATTAACATCTATAAGTAAGGGTGATAGAAATAAAAGGGGTTAGCCAATTTCTTGACCTGACACATTGAAAGAAAGCTATTCAAGATGTCAGTGAAGAGCTATGGGCACCTCCAGGCAAATAATCATTGCAGCTCAACACTCTGGGGGACCCCCTAAAGCAGCACTTTGCCCCCCGTCCCTTCTTGTCCACATACTTGTGATATGTGCAGACTATAGAAACATTTTACTACCTCAGCAAGTTGTGGGGAAAATATTTTACCATGTGAACCACTGGAGAAAGTATTTCAGCACCTTAAATTCTTTCCTCACTGAAACATTTACCCATAGTATTATTTTTGTTGGTGAATAAAGACATTATATACTGTAATACCACCCACTTAAAAAGAAGTTGTAAAATCTTAAGTCAGGTGTACTATGAGATCTGCAGACTGACCTGGACATAAACCTCCTGAAAATTCCTTCAGTAACTCCATTTCAAACTCCAAGAAGCATATCTTACCTCCATTCTTGCATAAGACTGGCATCGACTATACATCCTCATTGATCAGGACATCCTATAAATAGACAAGTAACATATTGTCTCATTAATAAATTCTGTATACAGAGGGTTTTTTTCCCTTGAGGCAGATTTAATAGAGCACACTGCCTCCTGCTATGTGATCAGCTGGTTCACAAGAACATTTAATCTCCTGAGATGCCATGAACCAACTTGGTTTGGGGGCATCAGTAATTTACCTGGGAACCCAAGGGAGGTTCCCAGGTAAATGATAGGACTGGGGAAGACACTTGTCTGGCAACAAAATGCTCAAAATACAGAAAAAAAGTAAAAAGGAATAATATAGCTCCAGTTGGTACAGTGCTCAAAAGGCTATGGGTATTAAAAAACAAATAAACTTTTCCCAAACTAAATAATGGGTGATCTAAGGTATACCCCATTTAAACAATTTAATTTAGCTAAAAGTTCTTTTCACAGGTCCACAAAGATATTAATATTTTTAAACCGCCCTATGTATTCTTAATAAACCACAGCCTCAAGATGACAATGTTTGTTGTTTTCAGTATTTTTCTGTTATAATTACTTCATGCTCGTATTTTAAAAATTCATTTCATCTTGATCATTTACAAGTATTTTTGCAGGTTAAATTCCTAAACTTAAGACCAAATGAAGATGTACATTTGCACAGTATTGTGAAATGTACTGCAAAATTGCCCCCAAGAGGCTGCAACAATTCCTTCCACAAGAACGTATGGCATTGGCTGTGTTTCATATTATCACCAACACCATTTTTATGACTATACACATTTAACTAGTTTTCTATTCATTTTCATTTATGTTAATTTATTATATTATTTAAGTTCCTTTGGTACAACCAAGAGAGCTGAGGCATTTGAAAGCACTTTAAAGAAGTGGAAAGAGTGCAAGTATTAATACTGCACACCGTTTGTTCTATGATAAATAATTGTATTCTGCTTTATCTAGGAACTATCAGTCAATTGCAAAAAAAACCCCCAAACAATAAAGATTTTCAGTTATTCTACTCAGTTATGCTTACTTTCTGCTATTTCTACTGCAGTCATTAGAGACAAGGCCAAAATTCTTTATCAACATTTCTTAGAAGGTCAGCAGATTGATCAAGTTGTGGATAAATGAGATTTGTTTCTCCACATCCTACTTCCACCTCTCAATTTAGGGGGCCAAGTACCTGCAGAGGAGGTGAGACTGCTCCAGTACCTGAGGGTGCAGGAGGAGATTTTCAACACACCCAGAGGAAGCTTTGCAACACCACTCAAACCAAGGAAATAAAAAATGACAAAAGGAAAGACCAAAAGGCAGGCTCAAATCATCAGCCCATCCCAAGAAAACCTGGGAGCCATGTACATAGAAGAAAATAGAAGCCATACACCTGAAATGACTGAAATGACATCAACTGAAATAAAAAAACAAATAGGGGAAACTATAGAGAAATTCAAATTAGAAATAATTGCCCAGGTAAAAGAAGAAATGATAAAAGTAGTGAAAGAAATAGTGAACACATATAGTGAAGACACAGCTAAAAAACTGGAGGAACAAAGCAAACAGATAGAATCCCTGAATGAACACTGTAAGAAACAAACAGAATACATAAAGCAGATTCAGAGAGATATACAGGAAATCAAAAATTCTATTGAAAGCTGTAAAAACTGCCTCAATGAAAGTGAAGATAGAATTTCAGACCTCAAAGATAAGATTGCAGCTAGTGAACAGGAAAGGAAAGATCTTTTAAAAATAACAAAGAATCAGGGAATAACCATTCAACAGCTGCACGATGATTCAAAGAAAAATAGCATAAGATTAATAGGGATAAATGAAAAATAAGGGGACAGACAATATGATATCAAGAGGATATTTACAGAAGTAATAGCTGAAAACTTCCCAAACATGAGAAGGGAAACTGACATTTGGATTAGTGAAGCATATAGAACTCCAAATAGCCATAACCAAAATAAAACTACACCCAGACATGTAATAATCACCACCCCCGGAAACCCACCATAGGAACAGAATACTAAAAGCTGTTAGAGAGAAAAGACAGATCACCCATAAAGGAAAACCTATCACAATCACAGCAGACTTCTCAACACAAACAATGAAGTCAAGAAGAGCATGGAGTGAAGTATTTCAGATCCTAAAGGAAAACCACTTCCAACCCAGACTAACGTACCCTGCAAAACTGTCCTTCAAAATGGATGGAGAAATAAGATACTTCCATGACAAAGAACAGCTGAAAAATTTCATGACCACAAAACCAACCCTACAATGAATACTGAAAGATATTCTAGATATACATAGGATAAACCCACCAAGCAAGGTAGACAATTAAATAGAACAGAAAGCTAAAGATACAACAGCAGAAAGATAACATGTCAACAATAAACCAATATATAACAGTTATAACCATTAATGTAAATGGCCTCAACTCACCAATCAAAAGAAACAGACTGGCAGAATGAATCAAGAAACAACATCCAACCATATGCTGTCTACAAGAAACCCATCTTACCCAAAAGGAAACCCATAGACTGAAAGTCAAAGGATGGAAATCAGTACTTCACACAACAGGAAACCAAAAAAAGCAGGAATAGCAATCCTGTTTGCAGACGATGTGAATTTCAAACCAAGAATGATCCAAAGAGATAAAGAAGGTCACTACATACTAATTAGGGGAAAACTTCAAGAGGAAGAGATAACAATCTTAAATATATACGCACCAAATTCCAAAGCACCCAGCTATACAAAGCAAATATTAACAGAAATGAAAAGTCAAATAAGCAATAACACAATTATGACAGGAGATTTTAACAGGCCATTGACACAGAGGGACAGATCAACTAGACAGAAAATCAGCAAAGAAATAACAGAACTGAATCATACTTGTGAACAAATGGACTTGATAGATGTATATAGAGTTTTCCCATCCAACAACATCAGAATATACATTCTTCTCAGCAGTACATGGGACATTCTCTAAAATAGACCATATACTAGCCCACAGAACATATTTAAGTAAATGCAAAAGAATTGAAATTATCCCATGCAAGTTATCAGATCATAGTGTCATGAAATTAGAAATTAATGACAAGAGCAATTGCAAAAACTCCACAAACACATGGAAACTGAGTAGTATACTACTGAGTTACTACTCAGTAGTAAACTGAGTAGTATTGAGTAATCAGTGGGTCACAGAGGAAATTAAAGAAGAAATTAAACATTATCTACAAGCAAATGAAAATACAAACATAACTTACCGGAATTTGTGGGATGCAATGAAAGCAGTCCTCAGAGGAAAATTTATTGCACTGAGTTCCCACATCAGGAAGACAGAACGAACACAAATAAACAACCTGATGCTACAACTCAAACATCTAGAAAAAGAAGAGCAAGCCAAGCCCAAAGCCAAAAGAAGGGAGGAAATTATAAGGATTAGAGCAGAAATAGAGACTAAGAAAACAGTACAAAGCATCAATGAATCAAAGAGTTGGTTCTTTGAAAGAATAAATAAAATTGATAAGCCCCTAGCCAACCTTATTTAAAAAAGGAAAGAAAAAACTCAAATTCATGCAATAAGGAATAAAGGTGAAATTACTACAGACTCTGTAGGTGTTGAAGATCATCAACACCTATTTCGAAAACCTCTACTCTCATAGGTTCGATAACACTGAAGCAATAGACAGATTCCTTGATACATATGAAGCTGGATCAGGAAGATGTAAAACTGCTGAATAACCCAATTTCTATTAATGAAATTGAAAATGTAACTAAGAACTTGCCAACAAAGAAGAGCCCAGGCCCAGATGGATTCACTGCAGAATTCTACAAGAAATACAAAGAAGACTTAATGCCAACACTCCTCAAACTCTTCAATGAAATTGAAAGGGAAGCAGTTCTTCTTATGTCATTCCTGGAAGCAAATATTACTCTAGTACCAAAACCTGAGAAAGACCCAACTAAAAAAGAGAACTATAGGCAATCTCCCTAATGAACATAGATGCAAAAATTCTCAATAAAATATTAGCAAACAGGATGCAGCAAATCATCAAGAAAATTATTTACCCTGACCAAGTGTGATTCATCCCAGGAATGCAGGGATGGTTCAACATACGTAAATCAATAAATGTAATCCACCATATCAATAGAGCCAAAAGCATGAACCACATGATCATCTCTATAGATGCAGAAAAAGCTTTTGATAAGGTCCAACACTCATTCATGAGAAGAACCTTACAGAGAATTGGAATAGATGGTCTTTACCTCAATATGATAAAGGACATCTACAACAAACCTACAGACAGCATCATACTAAATGGCCAAAAACTGAAAGCCTTTACCTTAAATTCAGGTACAAGACAAGGATGTCCCCTGTCACCACTCCTATTCAACATAGTACTGGAAATACTAGTCAGAGCAATTAGACAAGAGAGAGAAATAAAAGGAGTAAAGATAGGAAAAGAGAAAGTTAAATTATCATTATTTGCAGATGACATGATAGTTTACATAGAAGACCCCCAAAACTCAATTGGAAAGCTCCTAGATATACTAAGTAAATTTAGTTATGTGGCTGGATACAAAGTCAACAATCAAAAATCAATAGCATTTCTATACACTAACAACAAAAATACTGAAAGAGAGGTAAGAGAAGCCACACCCTTCATATTAGCATCCAAAAAAATGAAACACTTAGGAATTAATCTCACGAAAGAAGTAAAAGAGCTATACAAGGAAAATTATAATACCCTGAAAAAGGAAATCGAATAGGACCTCAGAAAATGGAAAGACATCCCTGTTCATGGTTAGGAAGAACAAACATTGTGAAAATGGCCATTCTTTCAAAATTACTATACAGATTCAATGCAACCCCAATCAAAATACCACTAACATACCTCATAGATCTAGAGAAATCACTCCTAAAATTCATCTGGAACAAGCAGAGACCTAGAATAGCAAAGGCAATTCTAAGCAGCAAAGGCAAAGCAAGAGGCATCACAATCCCTGATTTGAAATTATATTACAATGCTACAGTAATAAAATCAACATGGTACTGGAATAAAAATAGACCTGAGGATCAATGGAATAGATTGGAAGATACAACCACAACCACAAATTCACTCAACCACCTTATCTTTGATAAAGGGGCCAAACATGTTCACTGGAAGAATGACAGTCTCTTCAACAAATGGTGCTGGAAAAATTGGCTATCCATATGCAGAAGACTAAAACTAGACCCATGCCTATCACCATGTACTAAACTACAATCTAAATGGATCAAAGATCTAAATCTTAAAACAGAAACAGTAAATCTGTTGAAAGACAAAGTAGGTAGAAATCTCGAATACATACAGATAGGAAGAGAATTCATGAACAAGAATCAAACCACATGGGAAATTCTTCACAGAATCAATAACTGCTATTACATCTTATTAAAAAATTTTTGCATGTCAAGAGAAATTTTGAGCAGAGTGAAAAGAAAATCCACAAATTGGGAAAAAATCTTAGTGAACTGTCCCTCAGACAAAAGAATTCTTCCTGGAACTCGCAAACAATTTTTTTAAAAATCAGACCCCTGAAATTCAAAGACCCAATCCAAAAGTGGGAATCTGAGATGAATATACAGTTCTCAGATAAAGAAATACAAATGTCAAAAAAAACATGAAAAAATGTTCAGCATTATTAGTCATTAGACAAATATAAATTAAAACCACACTGAGATTCCATATCAATCCAGAAAGAATGGTCAGGATAAAGAAAACTACCAACAATAAATGCTGGAGAGGCTGCTGGGAAAAATTTCTGTACTTGTGGTGGGAGTGCAGACTGGTGCAACCAATGTGGAGGTCAGTCTGGAGGTTCCTCAAAAAGCTGGGATTGGAAGTCCCATTTGACCCAGCTATTCCACTTCTGGGCATATTCCCAGAAGAACTGAAAACATATCACAGTGATATATGTGCATCCATGTTTATAGCAGCACAATTTTTAATAACCAGTTCTTGGAAACAACCTAAATGCCTATCAACTGAGGAATGGATAAAAAAGATGTGGTATTTTATACAATGGAGTACTACTTAGCTATAAAGAATGATCACAATGACATATTTATAAATAAATGGACGCAACTTGAGACCATACTCATAATTGAAATAAACCAAACTCACATGTGTAAATACTGTATAGGCTCCTTAGTATAAGAAATGTTAAGAGTATATAAGATACAAAAACCTCAATAAATACAGTGAAAGGATAAGAATCTGCTCAAAAGTGAAAAATAGTATCTCAGGGATAAAAGAAGAAAAAGAAAAAAGAAGGGATAAGATAAAATATCCAAAATTATATAAAGACACAATAGCTAAGATGATTTTGCTACAAATTATATGAAATCTTGGAATAAAACTATTAACATTCATAGGATTGGAACAATTGTGCATGTTAATGTTCAGTGATCTGAGGAACTCCTGAAGATCACTGTGTAAAATAACAACTCTAGTTATGCTTCTACCACCTTGTTTTGAAGGCCTATATTCTCAGTGTTTTGGGCTCTTTGCTATTGTTATTGTCTTTTTGTTTCATATTTTTCTAGTAATTTGTTTTGTATTGTTTTTCTCTCTAATACAGAAATGATGTATATACATGTAGAGACGGATACATACATAGAAATTCTCCTAAACAGTTTATGAGAATCAATTATGTAATGCATAATGAAATGAACAGCTACTTTGAAGAAAAAGAGACATTATGTTATCCATTGCTGATTCCCTATCATCATGCTATGAAATCCAGTAATGCCATTATTCTTTGTTTAGAGTGATTTTATTCTGTTTTGTACTGTTTAATTTCAACATACATGAAGGTAAAGACAGCTATTTTGAAGAGAACGAGAGACATTATAGCAGCCATTGTTGACTTTCCTATTGTCTGGTTTTGAAGGCGTGTAATGCCTTCATCACTCTGTTCTGATCAGTTTAATACTACTTTGTTTTGTATGAATTCATTGTGTGTGAATATATGGACAACTATTTAGAAGAAAACAAGAGATATTATGGTAACCAGTGATGATCTCTTCTTGTCTGGCTTTGAAATCTGTGTCATTTACAGTGTTTTCTTCTGATTGGCTTTTTTCTGTTTTGTTATGTTTAGTTTTACCCTCTTTAAAATAAAGTTTAAAAAAAACTAAAAACCCCACAACAACAAAATGCATGTTCCTGGACCCAGAACTGCACAAGGGTAAAATGTTACACAAGATATTACTGAGACAATTTATGAAATTGGACTATGAACTATAGAACAAATAAATATTGCATACATGTTAAGTATATCTGCTGTGATTATGTAAGAAAATATTTTTGTTCTTAGGTGACACCTAGCAAAATATAAAGGGTTAAATATGTAAAAGATATGTAAATTACTCTCAAATGATTCTGAAATAAAATTATATATACATATATCTTCACAGAAAAAGAAATATATCAAGTATAACACAACATAAGTTAATCAATCTGTTTAAAAGGCATTTGGGAATTCTGTTACATTTATGCAACTATTGTGTATGTTTGAAATCATTTCGAGAAGATGGTGAATTTTCCAGTGGCTCATAAAACTCCAGAATAAAATCTGACAGTGTCCTTGTTGCTATCGGTTAATGCAGTACTGGTAAAAGTTGACTGACCCTTGTTCATGATTATTTCCTAATGAATAACATATTTTCTACATTAAATATGAACAGTAAGTCCAATTAAGGCTGAAAAGGCAATATGGAAGCTATAGAAACAGCATGGGGATTGCATTTTATTTTCATCACTTGGTAAGTTTCTTAATATCTGTAAGTTCTAATGTCTTTCTTTGAAGATGGGAATAAACAATAAAAACATTAGTCTCACAAGGTTGCTATGAAAACCACATGAGAGAGAGAACATAAATGCATATGTTTAAGCAGTAAGCAAAGTGATATAACTCTCAAACCAAGTCAAGCCTGTGCTACAAGACCACCAAAGCTTGTAGTGTCTCTCAGAGTGAAGCTAAAACCCTCGCTGTGGCCTCTGATGCCTCACCTGACTTGACCTCCAGCTCTCTCATCACCTCTCCAGCTGCTCTCCTCCATTCTTTAAGCACATCCTACCTCAGGGTTTTCAGGGGTGTCATAGATCTATCGTGTCTGTCCTGACCACCCTCAGGTATCATTCCCACTCCCACTGGAGTTTTCTACTCAAGTATCATCTCACTGCTGGCTTTTCCCAAAGAACTCTCTACACGTAGAGCACACACCCTCAAATCATTCTCTGATTTTTATCCAGGTGCATTTTTCTTTTCAGGACTTATCCAACCGACTCACTATATGTCCATTTATTTATTTGTTTATTTATTTATTGTCCCCTTCCCTCTTTTAAAGTGCAATTATTTAATTGTGAGAATGTCTGTTTGTTCAGAACATAAAAAAGTGTTGGGCACATAAGTGACCTGCAATATTTGTTAATGAGTGGATGAACAGATGAACAGAAATTTTAAAATGCACAGTATCTGGCATATACACAAACAATGCTTCACATATATTGCCATCAATATATTAAACTTTTCAAAAACTATTTTGCATCATTATTAAATATTCCTACTGCTTCTAAAAACATGCTGAATTAAGATGTGTTTTATTTTTAAGAGTTCACTGTGGCCTTTGTGATTACTATAAATGATTGGCTTGCCATGAGATCAGGCATAGCAATCACTGATTCACAATTATGAAGAAGGGTGGTAAAGAAAAAAATATTCCACACAGACATATTTATATATTTAACATTTTCTTCCTAGTGGAACCACCTAATACTCAGTACAGGTCAATTTCCCAGTAGAGCGGAGGGGTTTTTTTTTCAAATTATAGATAGTTGGCAGCTTCCCCTTTACTTCTAAATATAAAATAAGAGCCTCACATTTCAAACTCCTCATCTTCTTATTTCAGGAAAGCAGAGCACATCTTGAAAACTCACTAATTGTGTCTGATAGGCAGTGACACAAGCAGACAGCCTCTGTCAACACCCAGCCTGACAAATGACAATCAAGATCCCACTGCCGCTTGGGAACTGGGCCACAGGGACCTCCCAAGATACATTCTGAGATAAGCTTCATCTTAGCTTTCATTACAGAAGATGAAAATTTCTTGTTTTTATTAAAACTGATCCAAAGGTAATTCAATCAGAGTCGTAAGATCTCACATTTGACCTACAAACACAGCCTTTTCATTTTATTTGGGACCAGCTGTGAAATCAGGACACCCTCATATATGCCTTATTACAGATAAAGTTACACACCAAAAAAATCCTCACTAAGATGCTCACATAGACTTATTCATGACCAGGGCCAACCAGTCAGCACTTGCTGAGAAGGGCACCATGTAGACTCCTTATGCCCAGTACATCTTCCTCAGTTGCTGAAGGAATAGTGATTATGAACTCACCAAGTGGATTGCTAAAGCATTTCTGGTTTACTGCTACTTAGGTATTTGGCTTTCTTTTCTATCTCAAGCCTTTCTGAATTATTTTTGTCAAGTTCTACTCAATTAACTAAAAATATTGAGACATTGGTATTTATCATTACTTCTTGGAGTCTTTTTGGGGGCCATGGGGGACTGGCAAGGGACAATGGAGAGATGACTCGGGAGATCAGGCTGATGGCACAGATCCGATTTTATTGAGGAAGTGTGGGAGTATATACAGACTGAAGAGGGAGGGCAGAAGTGAGCTTAGAGAAGGGCGAGATTGAACTTCAGGAAGGGTGGAAGTAGGCTTAGGGAAGGCAGGGATGCACTGTGGGGTGGGCTCTGAGCAGGGCGGCCCTGGCAGGGATGCTCTACTTGGTGTGCCAAGGAGCTGGAAGTCTGAGTGTGCTCAGACTCTCTCTTCTGCCAGTGTGGCCAGCCAGACCTCAGGACCTCAACCTCCCACAGATTCCCCCTCTTTTTTTATTAATGCCAATTGTATGGAGGCCATCATGGTTTGTTGAGAATGTAAGGTGTGGACCCAGGTGCATAACATCCATAAGACATAAAAACCAATTAATCCCAGTAACCCCAGGAGTCCCAGAGTGAGGAGATTAGAAGGTGAAAAGAAACGTTGTAGGTTAAGCAAGAGGTCCGTAAGGACAGTATCAATCAGCACTGGTACTTGGATGGAGTCAATTGTCTGTATCTGGTCTGTAAATTGCAGTGACAGATTCCAATAAATGCTATTGTAAGAGCCTAGGGTCCAATCATGAAGGGACAGGCATGCAGCTGAAACGTTGGCAGGCTTTGGAGTAATGCACAGCACCACAGAAGTGTATCATTGATCACAGGCCGTTGTAGCAATGCGCCACAGATCTTGTAGTTTTGCGTCTAGAAGGTCTATTTGTTGCTGAAGATTTAAGAGAGCCATGTGGGTGTAGGCGTTTATTTGTTGTTGCACTCGAAAGGTCTCAGTGGCGGAGCTGGATAGGTTATTGAGAGCCTGAGTAGTCACTGTTGATCAGGCAAGGGAGATGGCAGCAGTGGCACCTGCGGCGGTAGCTCAGCAGTAGCCTGGGCAGAATTCATGAAGCTAATGGCGCACATCATCAGGAACACTTTGATGGTTGTCTGTTCTTCTGAAGGGAGGAGATTTCAGGCTTGGATGCAGAGTGCTTTAATGGCTCCTCATGTGATGGGGAGGTGGTGTTAGGGATGCGCCTCCTCCTGCCTCCAGTTGGTCTGCCCCCTGGGTGACTGTCGTAGAGTGTCAGTCGATCCATCTCCGAGGTCAGCGGCAGTGGTGGGCTGGACATCGCATGTGGGGATCCACATGGGGTCTGTTTCTGAGGAGCTATTTCTGGAAAGACACAAGCAAATCCTCTACCCTAGGTTAATATGGGAGCAGCAGGTTGCCATTGCTGACTAAGGATGTCCTTCCATCTCACCAGAGGAAGCAGAGTGGTTTTTCAAATGTTATTAAATTCATAGTGATAAGGGATTTAGTTAGTAGTTCATCAGGTGTACTCTGGGATCATAGGCCCCCCTCCTTTTTTATTAAATTTTTTAAGGCAAGATTGGTAGGTTTAATGATGGTCTGTCTTTGGGGATTGTAAGGGAGTCCATGATGTAGGGAAATGTTTTATTTTGAATAGGCATTTTTGAAGGAGGCACTGGTGCAACAAGGACCATTATTTTTCAACAACCATGGCTGTTTTGACATTTGAATACTTGTAGAATATTAGCAAACAGTTACATGTTTTGCATAGAAAATTTAGAAATAAAACCATATGCATTGTTGTAGCATAAAAAACCATGATGACATTTTGTAACACACTTGAAATTTCATTTTGACATCAAATTTCTCCTTTCTGATTAATCATCCCTATCTAATACAAAGATTTTACCTAACTTGTCATGTAGGGGGATATACATCTCATAAGCATTTGTTAGAGGCAGAGGTCTGAATCTGAACCAAAATTCTGTCACCATAAACAATCCCTGTTATACATTTTGGAAAACTAGTATATCTGGAAGCATGAATATATGAATACACCATGAAGTTAACAACAAGCATTTGTCATAACCATATGAAAACCTTTGTATGGGCATTTTTTAATATCAAAAACCTTTTGTATTATTTCTTTTAGTGATGACCAATGTGAACATATTACAATAATATTTTCATATAAGTTTAGTTGAGATGTCTCCCATAAGGCTATGGAGATCATTGGAGCCTCCAATCAAGAAACAAGATCTGGTAAAGGTTACCAGGTGGCCACTTTCTTATTCATCAATTGAAGTCCCGTCCAACAATCCCAACCCCAAGGGATATTTGTGTAATTATTTTTATAATAACTTTTTCTTAAAAAAATTCCAATCATAACATTTAACATATTATTTTTGAATGAGAGACTCTCAAATTATGATAAACAACAATATACATTACATTTACATAACTGACTTTAGCATCATTTTGACTAACTGGGAACCCAGGTGGAAGCATGTTTTGTAATCTATAACTCAAATAAGTCTTGATTAAATGATCTATAAATGCAAAAGAAAAAGGAAAAAGGAAAATTGCTGAGCTCAAAATAAAAAAGAGCAGCTGTTCACAAACAGACAAATGGACAAACATGGACAATCTGTACAGATGCAAACATACATAGAAACAAACACAGAGTTGTCAGTGTCCACAAGAACTCTCCAAGTTCCTGGGGGCCGTTTTATACCTCTTTGCTGAACTAGCTTGCTTCTTACACCCCCGTGTCCTTG